>JACEVL010000831.1:1092500-1152500 GCA_020284085.1 Aporrectodea caliginosa | reverse complement strand
TTAAAGGACTCTGGGCTGAAGCGAAAACTCAACATCGTTGCGGCTCTTGTAGAAGGGAACTTATATACAAGTGAAACTTATATAAAAGTGAGACTTATATCAAAGTGAAACTTATATAAAAGTGAAACTTATTTACAAGTGAAACTTTGCGAAAGGCGCATGAAAAAAGCAAGAAATCTTACAGATTGGGGGGTATTGCATGATGTTAGCTACGCTGGTTAAAGCGTAGGCTGAACGCCTTACTCCTTTGTGTAAGAGAGCGTGCATATCGCGGTTCGCTTCCCGAAGGTGGCTTATTTCAGAGATTTAAATCTCGGGCTAGCACGGCCCGTACACGGGGGCTTAACTGGCGTATCACCCATTCAAACGGACGAGCGGTGGTGAAAGATCTCACCCGATCAGTTCATTGGAAAATGAGCAGGGTCGAGGCCATATACGGTCGCTATATAAAATCGAGTAGATTTTACATTAACATGCTGGTTTGCAAGGTAGTCTTCGAAATTATAGAGCCTATTGATATGTGGCATCAATTAGATGGCAAATATGTGGATGAAGGCTTGGCCGTGACCGCTCCATCACTCATGATGCCAAACATGCTCTGTCTACAGACGACTCAAAGTATATCGTTTCAATTGCACGGCTGCACGTTCCTTATTCGGTTTATATTGACCATTCTTCTTCAGCATGAAATACGAGTAAACTCTACATTGACTTTGGTGCACGGTCCTCAGAACTCCAATACAAATCCCACCAATTGGCACCGACTCTCTGGAAGCCTTATACCAATGCGAATGCACCCAGAGAGAAAGTCGGCACCTGTGATCCCACCCGACCCGCAACACATCGCAGTTGACAGGTTTGGCTCTTCGCCAGTAAAGTTCCCCATTTCAGCCGAACCGATGACTTGACTGAGTAGGAGGGCATTTCGAGGCCTTGGTTTAGTCTGAAGGACTACTGATAGAAGCGGATTTTAAAGTCGATATCTTTAAGGAAGTGTCAAACAATATTTTCGTGTCTTCCATTGACAATGATCCTTTACCTAGAAGAGGCTGCGCGTTGAAGAACATTTGTCAAAAGGAGGCCTTGGTTTAATCTGAATGACTTGTTTATTAAACGGATTTTTAAATTCGGTTTTATCAGAAGGAAGTAACGAAGATATTTTCACGTCCTCGATAAGCACCGATAAATCAGATATAGGCCTTGGATTAGTCTTGACTCTTAAGCACTACAGATTAAGCGGACTTCTTAAGAGTTCGGTTTAAGTAGGTCAGAACGTGATCATATCAACTGTCATGTCTTCGATAAACAACGATCTGAAGATGTCTTCACGTAGAAGCTGTTCACGTATGAGAGCATTTCGACGGAATTGGGCCTCGGTTTATCCTGGAGGACAGTGCTGACTAGACGAACTTAAAAAATCCGACCTCCAGTAGGGTTTCGAGCGGACAAGTCTGAGCACGTGGAACATCTCGGAAATTTACGCAGACGTAACTCTACCGAAGCTAAGAGGCAGAAACACTCGATTAAAAGAATGGGCGCAGAAACACTCGATTAAAAGAATGGGCTATGGGCGTATTTAGGGGGTGGTTTTACAGGTTCAACTCCCAAATAAGTTTCCGGAAATCTTTTTACATGCTTTTACATGCAAAACACACACAAAACTGAACTTTTGCGACCATTTCCAATGGAAACCCCCAAAAATCTTATAACCCCCTGCGAAATTTTTTTCTGGCTACGCCCATGGAGTGGGCCAATATGTATCAGGAATGGCAAACCTTTACATGGTGCGTGCCAAAATGCCGCTAAAACATTGTAAAAACTACCGTCGCGTGCTCCTCGGAATTTTGTAGTAGGCTATATTATTTTTCTCATATAAGTTTCAATTGACAAAGCGTAACTAAAAATGAATTAAGAGACATTATTTCAAAGATGGTTTTGAAATGGTGTAACAATACAGTCCTTCATAATAGAAAACGTGGATTCCTACCGTGAGTTTGTATTTCTAAGTTTGAAATTTTGGGGGATGCTCCAAATTCCACGTGCCCAAAAAATTTGAGTGCGGCCACTTTAGGCACGCGCGCCATCGGTTCGCCATCCCTGGCCTATTTAAACGAGGCCTAGATGTTCACTTATAAAGGATGGGCCTATTTGCATGAATGCTTCGCTTAATAACAGATCCTGCTGGGCTTGTCGTGCTGCTCTAGTCTTGTTTGCGTTTCAGAAGAAAGATCACATGCTGAGCCACAACCTTGACGGTCTTGTTGACAGAGAAGTATTATAGATAGATGTTCAAATGGCTTAACTTGCTTACGTTTCACCTTATGTTGGCTTACCTGCGCCGACGTCAAGGTGTACTCAGAAATTGCGGTGTATAGCGAAAGGCATTGGCATACGCGTGTAGGCCTATATATGGTGAAGGATATGCGAAGAGATGCACAAGTATACCTTAAGACGCACTTATTTTAAGTGTCAGACAGCCATGCTCCAGGGCAGTCAAAAGGGGCTATATGTATGCATGCATATATGTATGCATATATATATATGTATGCATATATATATATGTATGCATATATATATATGTATGTGTATGTATGTATCCAGATTCTTAATATAGCGCCTTTTGAAAATCTTTCACTAGCGCAGTCTACGCTGACCTAACCTACCAGAATTTTCATGGGCTATATTAGTCATGTTGAAGTTCATCAGAATGAAATAATTCTCTATGAAATCATTACTCAGATGACTGCGCAAGCCGCGTGTGTCTTGCAGTTGCCATACAATGTTTCTGGTCAATATTATTCTTTCTTACGCCATCAGGCCCTATTATTCCACGGATTGAGTCAGAGGCCGCTGGACCACCCCCGTATCTATTGCGGACCTTTTTATCCTATGGCTATAGGCTGTTGCAATGATATCTGTTCTTACCAGACCTCTTCTTACTAGACAACAGAGGCATTCTCAGAACACTCGGTTAATACGTGAAGTTCGAGAGCATTTCTATCGGTTTGCACACTTGCGGGTGAAATCTCGTTTGGGAAATTCTGTGGGTGATTCATTCTAGATTGTTCAGACAATACGAAAGGCGTCATTGTTTTCGTTGTGACCAGCAGACACTCGACAGCTGATGATGATGATGATGAAGACCTCAGTACAGGACAAACAATCGCGACCTTTATTGACATATTAATGGAGCGCTTGATGATGTCAAGGGTGAAGCCCCTCAAGATCGATGAAGGGCCATTTCTGACAACCCTCATCCGTAAAGAATGTCGATTGCTCCAGTGCATTAAGGTGCAACTTAGGCTTATGCTAAGACCCGTACTTCACCGCACACTCATCCAGGCAACACAGACTCCTAGAACAGTCATCACAGGGTGATTGCTTGAAACTGCTTATTGAAATACCACACAACAGACAAATCAAATAATGACAATTGCGCCAATGGCATTTCAAGTGCTGGCGTCAAAAGAAGGGCAACCCTCCAAAGGGGTCAAAAGTCCCGCTACTGCAGCCTGGATTACCCTCTCGCGTAAACAGTTTACAGACGGTCATTTCAACACATGCAGCATACCATTGAACTTCATAATCATTTCAAATCATATGCCTATGCATAACATAAACTTCATGATCATTTCCAAAAATCCAAACAGTGCAGTGCAAGATGAGCAGTAACGAACCGTAAAAAGAATTAAATACGTGTGGACAGTACAAGTAGCGTTTCTTTGGTACGGCTGTACCTTACAGAGACCAAGGATATGAGCTTGAATGAGGTCCTGTGGAAGAGTATTCCAAAGCACTGGGTCTGAGCATTTTATTGAAAATTGCATGATATTCGTATACGAACTGCATGACTTCGATAGAGCCGGGAAGACCTTGACAGAAGTAGTTATCAAAACTTAGTTGTAGTAGTTTACAGTGGTAACAGTACATGAATAAACTAATTTGATACCTACTAATAATATTATTCTCTAGGTGTAAGATATTATATGCTTTAAATGCAGGCTAAGTGTTGGAAAGCATGATAGCATAAGAACAATGCGGAATGCGCATTTCTGAAGAATTTTCAAGGACCTAAGACGAGAAGAATAATAACAATCCCAAGATATACTGCAGTACGACAAATAGGGGAATATAGAGCGTAATATATCTTTGTATGGTGTACTTAGGCAAACAGTGTAATGAGCCTTTGATATCATCGCATGTGGGTACCGCACGCGCATATGCGCATGGGACGTAAGCTTCAACCAATGTAACTAACTGAGTCAGTATTGAAGAGCGCAGTTGCCTAATTTCTTGCATGGCTGGTTGGCTAAGCAATCACCATTGTTAGGTACATTTTTCACTGGGGTACCGTGCCCTCATTTTTCCTACCGTGAATAAACAATACGTACCCATCCCTGGTCGATCGATCGCTCGGGTCTACTTTCAAGTGCGCTTGTCCTTGTGTTGCTGTACCTGCCTATAACTCTGCCTATGCATTTAGGGAGGTAGGTGCCCGGACGTAGGTCTAGTCTACCATAGTCACAGAAATATGTAGGCACTCAAAGACGCAGGCAGAGACCGTCAGTGAGACGAACAGAATCACATTCACAGGCAGTTAGAGAGACAGACTGCAGACAGACAGCCAGACAGACTTTCAGCCACACAAATCGGAAAAACCGACCGATCCGGATCGCAAGTGACTCAGTAAATTAGACCAATCCCAAGACTTGGCAGATCCACCAATTGAAATGGAGGCCTTTCCCTCTCTCTGCATCGCTCTGTCTCTGTCTGTCTCTGTCTCTGTCTGTCTCTGTCTTTATTTCTCTGTCTCTGTCTTTATTTCTCTGTCTCTGTCTCTGTCTCTATCTCTGTCTCTCTGCCTCTGTCTCGCTTTCTCGCTCTCGCTCTCTGTCTCTGTCTCGCTCTCTGTCTCTGTCTCTCTCTCGCTCTCTGTCCCTGTCTCTGTCTCTGTTCCTGTCTCTGTTTCTGTTTCTGTCTCTGTGTGCCTCGCTCTCTCTCGTTGTCGGTCTCTCGGTCTCTCGCTCTTCGCGAGGAGTCGTATACAATTAAGACGTCTCAAGATGTGGACCAATGCACAAGGTTCCTTCGACATGCATGTCGGATTGTCGGTCCATAGACTCCCTACACATTACACCTTTCGTATAAACCCATTCCCCAAAAATAGGCAGTCTCTACATCAAGAGTCAGTTAGCTACATCGGTTAGAGCAGGGTTCCCAACTTGGGCTGCACGCACCCCCAGGTCATTTCAGGGAATGCGACAATGAGGGAAAGTATGAATTAGAAGACTGCAGTGATGTGGTTCAAAAGGTGACGATTTCATGTATGCGTCTTCAAATGTGATACTTTCGTAGGGGATGCGAACATTGGTCAAACATTTCCCATCGGTGCGGGGCATAGAAAATGTTGGGAGAACCCCTGCAGGGTTAGAGCGTAGGGTGCGTCCCATACCACTCTGCGTTAGAGAGCATGCGGATCGCGGTTATAAATGTATGTAGCCTACAAATGTATAACATAATAGATACATTGTATAATCACAGACGTTTGTTTTCTAAGGGCTACTTTGCTGTTAGTTGACTGTGAGGCGCCCTTGTAACGGCATGGCTGAGTTACGGCGCCATATAAATTGTCGCCATTATCATCATCATCATCATCATCATCATCGTCGTCGTCGTCATCATCATCATCACCACCACCATCATCATCATCGTCGTCGTCGTCATCATCATCATCATCATCATTACTATTATTCGTGGCCCTTGATAAGTTCTTGGTCCTTACCCTTTGGCATAACCATTCATTCTCCTTAGCGCAATATATGTGAGCGCGTGTCTCCCTATCCATATTGTTTTGACTGAGCGCCTGTGAAATATAAGGCTAGTTTCCGTGACTGACGTTTTGGCGGTGTAGACAACTCGAGATTACGATTACGGGTGAGTGAATGAATTAATGAAAGAACGAGTAAATAACTGTTTACTGGGACTTATCGGTCAATTGTTTGTTTATAATAGGTCTGCATTGGACTTCGCTTCCAAGTTATTTTGCAGAACTCGAGGCGACTTATCCGCCCCATTTTCGGCCATGAACTTCTTTATCGTAGTATTTGGTTATGAGGCATTAACCTCAGATGGGTCGCGTTTTCCTATCAGTGTTTTTGGAACGAGTTTCACGTGGGCGTGATGTGAGACAACATTGTCAACAATACAGTTCTACAACAATGCAGTACACAGGAATTGTTGTAGAAGTCTACAGGTTAATGAACAGTCGTCCAATGTTCGGTCCTACTGAATAAAACATAACCATTGATTGGCGAGATATATATATATATATAGGAAACAGCGGCGTAATTACTATAAGAACAAGTACACACCATTCTTTCAGGACGACGCATTCAAAAGCGCAGCAAAATTTCAGAAGTAAAAATTAGAAATTGAACATTATATTATTTAATTTAAAACTGCGATAGAACAGACAATAAATATATATTATTATAATGACATTAGCCAAAGCTAAAACTTTGGAACATAAACACTACTGGCGGCAAGAACTTGGCCTCTGGGGCAAACTGCTAAATCCCCGCCTCTGGTAGCAAGTGAGTCGACAGACAAACCAAACGACTTTGAAACACAGATTACAAGGCGCTTGTTCGGACGTCAATGGTCCTTTTGTGGCAAACAAATTGTCAGTCTATCAACTACCAAAATTTTACTGACCCTATACTGTTCCAGCACCTCGATATCAGCCCCCGCTTGACACGCCCCTAGACCAAGTATCGTACATGTAAATGCTCCCATTCATCAGCCATCTCTGACGCTTCTGTCTTGCATCACGCCTACGTGAAATTCATTCCAAAACACTGTCAGGAAAACGCGACCTATCTGTGTAATGCCTCATAACAAAATACTACGATAAAGAAGTTCATTACCGAAAACAAGCCTTCAAGTGTAGGTCTGCAAAATAACTTGGAGGTGCAACGCAGGCCCATCATAAACAAACAACCGACCGAAAAGTCCCGCATTTAGGCCTAGATCTGTTTAATATTCTCAAAGCATGTATCGTTCATTCATTCCAATTCATTCCAAAAATTTATATAGCGTCTCTTCAAGATTCCTACTCAGAGGCGCTCCCTGCGCTATTCTAAATGATGTCAGAGTCAATATGACCAGACAGTCAGTCGAAAACGAACACTCGAACTGCTCGAATAACAGATGACTAGAAGAGACACCGCTGGCAAGGTCATATCCACCAGCCTCCGGAGTCAGTCGCTAATGAATTACCGACTGACTTGATGAGTTAGCGACTGACTTAACGACTTAGTCGACTCGACGCAGACATAGAAACCAACGCATTTTCAACGCTACATTTGCCTGTACGAACAGACGCCATTTTCAATAAAATGATTGCGTGATGACGTGCAACGTTAAAGATACCACTCGGGCAGATAATAAGTAAAGAATTGGTGATATAATAGTCTTTTCTTCATTAAGCGCCTGACAAACGCACTGCGCTGTACATTTACATGTTATGCAATTTAAATCTTAACTACTAACAGAACAGACAGCCTGCAATACAACGGCGCTAATAGCAGCCTACAAAGCATATCCGCCCTACGAGACTCGAACTCGGTACCTCTCGCTCTCTACGCCAGATGTTATCCAATGCGCTATCGGGCCCCCGATATGACAGCGACTGATTATTAGACTGTTAGTCTATTGCGCTGTGACTCGCACCTTAAGCGCAAGTGTTGCTCCTATCCTCCTGCTGATATCTTTGTCAAATCGAAACTCGGAAATCGCGATTAAAACAAAAGCAAAATATTAATGGAACGAAGTCACTAGCAGTCGATAGCTTAGCGACTGGTTTCGACTTGAGGGCTTAGCGGCGTGGGCGGATGGCGGATGTTCAGAGGAATAATGCACACAGTCCAGGGAGATTAGCGCTTAATTACCATGACATAGAAGTGGACCTACATGTTTTACGAAAACAATCTACATGTACATCAGAACTTTGTACGTCAATACTGCACATCGTCTATCTAATATCTAGCATATATATATATATATATATATATATATATATATATATATATATATATATATATATATTATATCTGTATACATAAGCTGCAAGGATAAGCGTCCTTTGTCTTTGTGTTGTCAACAAAGTCTGGTCGTTCTAACTGTTTATAAACGGTTGAGCCTGTCAAGGCACACGAGAAGATCGTACAAGTGCCTGTCAGTGTCTGTCTGTGTGTGTGTGTCTCTCTCTGTCCGTCTGTCTGGCTGTCTGTCAGGGGAGGTGGTCACATCTCGGCGACTGTAGCCAACTACATAAAAGGCCTGCAATCTGTCGATTAAGTCGTTTTATTGGTCAGTTGGTTGCCTGACAATAGACTTGGATGTTACTCTTCATTCTGCAGAGTAAAGCTCTTTCAGACTTTGAATATCGACTGACAGGCATTTCCACATAAGTCCGTTTGGTAAGAATTTTTAAAGTGAAATCGATGTAGCCTACAAGTCCTTAGTTTATGAGATTCGGCTTGACAGGCCTCATTTGTGTTAGTCACTTTGGTAGGTCATAATAACTTATCTGAATAAAAGTTTACGTGTGAATCAACAACCGTAAAAATAGGACCAGAAACAGGAAGCTTGCATTGTCTGCTTCTGAATACAGTAGCGATTTGCGCCTTCTTGTTTATTTGAGTAATTTTGCAGGCCTTCTTTGCTTGAGCGATTTTACAAGGCCTTATTATCATGAATCCTTTTGACTGGCCTTAGTAATAAGTTTCCTTTTATAGATATGAATTAGTCTGAAACTTCTTGTGGGTATCGTCTGGGTACTGCGCACGCGCTCGTAGTTTAGGCAACAAAGGATAGTTTTAGGCTGTATATTCTGTATATTCTGGGCACAACCGGTACTTGCGGTTCTTGGATCTTCTGTGAATGGGTGTTTACGATTTTCCCAACTTCCTTAACTTGAGACTTTGGTATCTATATTTGGCTCATAAATGGGTCTAAATGTGGGCTAAGATGTAAATTTAGCATAAAAGCTCAAGGTTTGAATTGCGATTGCTATTGCGCAAGACGGTTTGGCTGTTGTCTGCATAATTGCGGAGAGCTACTTCTGAGGTAGTTTACTTCTGGCTAAACGCTTTTCGTCTTGTTTTACCTACTTGCTAGTTAATTGCAATCAGCAGCTAACCTCTAGATGCTGATTGCGGGTGTTGACTGATTGATTGACAGATTGATTCGTTGTCACATTGATTGATTGATTGATTGATTGATCGATCGAGAGCGACAGAAGGCAAATCAAGTGGAGGATCTGGGTTCTAGTCTTTTAGGGGTTGTGGATTTAATTAATTAATTATTAATCTTTAAAAGTTTTCTTAACTTTTTAAGTATGACGGTGTTATGCTATTGGTACATGTATGTTAGTCAATCAGTCAGCTGTCTGTCTGTCTGTCTGTCTATAAAGCTGTCTGTCTGTTCGGCTTCTGTCTGCTGTCTGTCTGTCTATGTATGCATGCATTTATGTATGTATAACTATGTGCATTTTTATTTAGTCATTATTGCATTTATTTCTTTGTCTATCACTCATGACTATCAGGAGAGAGCAAGATGGATGCTCGTGGTTTCTTCAGCATCGTCCTGATCATCCTCTCATTCGCTGTATCTCTCTCGTCTTCCGAGGCCCTCGCTCAGACCCCCAGAGCTTCCTCGACGACCCTTCAGCTGGACTCAGAGTCGGAGGAGGAGTCGCGTCCCTTTCTCCTGAAGCTCTTCGAGAAGTACGGCGACAACGGACAGATGACGTTCGAGGGATTCGAGCACCTGCTCCAGAGCATCGGACTCGGAAACGTCCAGATCGGGGACCACGACGTCCATGACCATCGTTCGGAAGATGGATTTCGGGAGTTCCACTCGGATCACGACCACAACGACTCCATGAGCGGAAGGTCGGCTGCTGAGGAGGGGCGGATGGAGGCAAAGTTGGTGGAAGAGGCTGCGACAAGTGACGAAGGAAGACGGGTCAAAAGTGCGGAAAGGAAGAGGAAGAAGGCAAGGGGTGGAAGGAGGAATGTAACCGAAAGACCAGGTCATCCAGATGGACAGATCGAAGGAAGACAGAAGCGATCGTCTGTTCTCTTCGTTGAGCAAAAGGTAAGATATATCGCCATTGAAGATAAGACAGATAATACCTGATGATACCTGAATGTACTTTACCTAACGTGTAACACAACCTATCGTACCACAACCTAATGTATCCTACCCTAGTGTACCATGCCCTAACATACCATATCATAACGTTCCTACCCTAACGTACCATACCTTGTCTTACGTATGCGTGTTGTTGTTACTGGTCAGTGTGCCACTCCTGCCGAGATACTTCTACGTATGCGTGTTGTTGTTACTGGTCAGTGTGCCACTCCTGCCGAGATACTTCGATCGTACCGGATCCAGTATGCGGACGGAATAAGTGAACCGGAATTCGTGACGCTCTGTCCGGCCATCGTCTACCAACTGGACCAGCATGTCTGTCACGCTCAGCAGCACGCGCCGTGTCACCATCACGAAGGTCGTGACTCTCATTGCGCCAAGCACCACCATCCATCCAACCATTCGCATTCCGGTGACGAGGAAAGTTCAGCCAGTGCAACGTCGTGGAAGAGTGAGTTTATTACTCTGTCATTTCTGTTAATTAATATAAATTTTGCAGTAATAATAATAAAAATATCGTTTTTCGTGTGTGGTCAGAGGCGGATCTACATTTTTTGGACCCTGAAGCCTGAACTGTTATGGGGACCCTTTTGCAACTGGTTTCAGGACATAATCCCTCCAGACATAATCTCCCTGCTGGGTCCCTGGTAAAATCCTACCGATTTTGCGTAGGACATAATCCCCGGACGTAATTATCCTCTGTGCAATTAGCCAGTTTCTGCATCTAATTGATAGACTTTGATTGCCCAGTGTTTGTTCGTTTTGTCAGCTCGTTAATGTGGCTAAGGTATAGACTTAAGACTTGTTAATGTCACTCAGGTCTAAACTTAAGACTTGTTATTGTCATTAAGTTCTAGAGATAAGACTTGTCAATGTCGTTCACTTCTGAAGTTAAATTTACAATGAACGAATGGTTGTCGAGATGGAACGATCGGCGAGATATAAGAAAAGCCACCGAGCTGCGCGGAGTTGACACATAAATTGTTGTGTCCAATTTTACATTTATTCTTGTATTTCTTAAATGCAAATATTTTTTGAATTGATGACACTCGTTTATTTTGTGGTCGATATCATCTTTGTAATACAATTATCATCAATTTAATATTGTCTTCGGGCCCTTAGGTCCTGAAGCTTCAGCTTCATTACTATCATTAGTTTCTGTGTGTGGCACGCTTACTAATGGGTGTAACTGGAACAAATAACTACAATATAATTGATATGTAATATGTCACATGCGACACGCTCTTACAAGTACTTTGACAATTGCAACAGGCATTGTTCTTCGTAAATGATGCATCACTTTAAAGTGTACGTTTGCATACGAAGATAAGGAATACTTATTGAATTTCGTACTTGATAATTATAGACTCCACATTATAGAACCTTTCTAGGTTCTTAACAGGCATAAAAGGTTAAAAACGTCTCTTGAGCTGCTTCTGGTGCATGTAACAGTCTGAAATAATTATTTATAGTGTACTCAGTGCATTGTGTGGATTATAGAGTCCTTGTAGTAAGCATCTGACGTTCATTATGTGGCGAGTAGGCCCACTTTTATTTCGTATGCATGCATTCATTGCCGGATTTAGACTTTGCCAGGCCCTAATGATCCAAGGGTGTCAAAAGTCCGGCCCGAGGGCCATTTCTGGCCCGCTGACGATGTTTTTCTGGCACGCGGAGCCATACCAAAAGACTACACAATTTGAGAATAAAAGTTCAAATTGAAATTTTTCACTGCATTTGAAGCGAAATCAAAATTCCTGTGCTGGCAACAAGCCAGTCAATCCTCACTCCGCTATAAAGGTCTTTGAGAATGAAGATCAAAATAAAGACTGTTGTATGCTAAAAACGCACCATTTAAGATTTGTTTTTCAGAAAATTTCCGAGGTCGGGCTGACCTCCCACATCCATAACCCATTTTGCTCAGGCGCCTACTAAACCCTGGCCCGCCACTTGCTGGAAATATTGGTCATGGTCCGTCATTAAAAAACTTTGACACCTCTGCCTGAGGCCTAACCCATTAACCCTTGCAGTCGGGTTTTCGGAAGAACCATTCTACCGAAACTCTACTGGTCCGCCTATTGTCAGACTTCTATGGCGCCATGGATAGTGGTCAGATAACCCTTCTAGCCCTATTTGATGTTAGCGCTGCTTTTGACTCTGTTGACCATTCTATCCTCCTTCAACGCCTCTCTATTTCTTTTGGACTGACTGGTAAACCATTAGAATGGCTTCGTTCTTTCCTTACAGATCGTACTAACTGTGTAATTGCTGGCTCCTCTAGGTCCCGCTGGGTCCCTGCCCTTTTTGGTGTACCTCAGGGGTCAGTGTTGGGCCCTTTGCTTTACATACTTTACACATCTGACGTTAGCTCCCTATTACTGTCTTTTGGACTCTTGCACCAGCTATATGCTGATGACATACAAGCATACGTCCACTGCCGTGCAGTTGATGCAGTGGCCTCTGTTGGGCTGATGTGCCGTGCCATTGATGCCCTTTCTGATTGGATGGCTTCAAATCGCCTGCTTTTGAATCCATCTAAAACCCAGTTCATTTGGCTTGGTGGTCGCAGACAGTTGGCTGGTGTTGACCTACACCTGTTGGCCGAGACCTTCCCCCATATTGCCTTTTCGCTTACTGTTCGTGACCTTGGGGTGACACTTGATCAGGAACTTAGTCTTTCGCAGCACGTCAACCTGATCACACGAAGCTGTTACTACCAGCTCCGTCAGTTGCGTGTTGTCCTGAGGTCCCTCTCCCATGATGCTGCTGTGGTACTTGTCCACGCCTTCGTCACCAGCAGAATTGATCATTGTTGCTCGGTTCTTGCTGGTCACCCATCTGGCTTAATAGGGCGTCTTGACCGGGTCCTTCGTTCTGCTGCTCGGCTTATTGGTCATATTCCCAAATATGCCCCAGTTTCTGCCTACATGCGTGATGTATTGCACTGGCTTCCTGCCTCGCAACGCATATCCTATAGGATAGCTGCACTTGTCTGGCGGTGTCTCACTGGTAGTGCTCCGTCCTACTTATACGATCTTTGTCGCCCGGTTTCCGACTTAGCCTCTCGTCGAGCTCTGCGCTCTTCGACTAAGGGGGAGCTATTGGTCCCTCGGGCCCGCTCCTCGGTCAGACAGCGTCGAGCCTTTTCGGTGGTTGTCCCCTCCACTTGGAATGGGCTGTCGCTTACGTTACGCTTACTGCCCCGGAATGATTTGCCTGCTTTCTACCAACTTCTAAAGACCTTTCTGTTTGGCCGTGGCTGGGCTGGGAGCGCCTCTGAGTAGGTTTCTTGAAGAGGCGCTATATAAATATCCGGAATGAATGAATGAATGAATGAATTAACGTTTGATAGGTTCTCGCATCAGTATCTAAAAATACAGTGGGCTAAAATTTCGATAAATATGCATTGGATGTGACACTATTAACACAATAAAGCTGTTTGGCTAGCAGTAGAAAAATAACTGATAAAGTAGGTTACACGCAAACCAGTGGCGTAACTAGGGGTTCGTGCGCCCGGGGGCAAGAATTTCCTGAAATTTTTTTTCTTACTTCCACCAAAAATTCTGATTACTTTTTTTGGTGCTTTTCCATCTTTTTTCATGAAAAAGTGGTTACATTGTCAGAAGCCTCATTTTGCGCCCGCGCCCCTGCATTCGTGCATAATAGTTACTTTTTAGCTATTCTTGCCTGATTTTTTATTTCTAAAGCCTAATTTTGCGCCCCCTGTCCTGCTCCCGGGGGCGGCCGCCCCCTGCCCCCTCGTTACGCCACTGACGCAAACTTACCTTAAAAGTGAAGACACTGATTTGCTTTTTCTTCTTCAAAAATGAAGCCTATGGCAACGCGAGTCCCTAACTGCCTAAGGCTAAGCCATGGCTTGGTTGGCTTTAGTGTAAATCCGGCACTGCATATATTGATCATTATATAATAATTATTGGCCAAATACAACACAACATAATACAATGCTAAACAATACTGACGAGCAGTGGTGTCTTTATTTGTTGAACAGCATGGTGCTTTGCTACGTTGTCTGTGCTCGTCATCAGCCTCGTTGGACTCGGGGGAGTGGCAGTTATTCCGATCATGGACAAGCTCTTCTACAACCAGCTCCTTCAGTTTCTCATCGCACTTGCAGTTGGCACTCTCACCGGAGATGCACTTCTGCACTTACTCCCTCACGTAAGTAACACTGACTCTATTCGCATGGAAGACGAGATCTGTGCGTTCACGTAGCAGTGGTCGGGTCTAGATTCTATTCTAATCTAATCTAATCTAATCTAATCTAATCTAATCTAATCTAATCTAATCTAATCTAATCTAATCTAATCTAATCTAATCTAATCTAATCTAATCTAATCTAATCTAATCTAATCTAATCTAATCTAATCTAATCTAATCTAATCTAATCTAATCTAATCTAATCTAATCTAATCTAATCTAATCTAATCTAATCTAATCTAATCTAATCTAATCTAATCTAATCTAATACATTTACTTCTATAGCGCCGCTATCACAATGTCCAAGACACCAGACGGTGGTTGCTTAGGGGAAAGTCGCAATCAAAATAGACTAATTCATAATTGATTGGAGAAGCCAGGTGGAAATAATTTTTCTACCTGCGCCTAGATTAATTAGAAGTTATCTGCCTAAAAATGTCATGAATAATGTTAATCTCATACATATTCAGCATTAAGTTATTTCTCAGCCAGGGATATATATATATGTGTATGAATACACCGGTATATATATATATATATATGTATATAATATTTAGAATCTGCTACCCAAGACGTTGAAGTTGTGTTGCAAAAGATTGGACGTTGACTTGTTCTTTAAAAAAATGCTACTCACTTGAAAAAATTCTCAATTACCTTTAGAAATTACGAAACACATAATAAACTCTGTGTGCACAGTCTGAGTCTCTGTAGTACTGCTCATAAGGCAGAGATATCTAGGGATATCCGATATGCTGGCGGTTAGCGTGCTTGACTCTTGACCGTGATGTCAACGGGTCAGTCCTTCCAGGACAGCAAAAAATGTCTTGAGATTACTTCTCAACTTGCAGCTCTAACGAACTCAGCTATGAAAATTAATGAATGAGTAGGCCTACACTCACCGTATACTAGACCTATTGGTGTAAAGATCAAGTGATGAGAGAGAGGACAGCCACCAGATCTTAAGTGGTAAAAAATAAAGTCGCTCACGTACGCTTCGTAGCCTGGTCATGAATAATTAATTTCACCTGAAGACATGAATGAATAATTCAGTATGAGAACATGAATAATTAATTTCATCTGAGGACATGAATAAATAATTCGGTATGAGAACATGAATAATTAAGACATGAATGAATAATTCAGTACGAGAACATGAATAATTAAGACATGAATGAATAATTCGGTATGAGAACATGAATAATAAAGGCATGAATGAATAATTCAGTATGAGAACATGAATAATTAATTTAATCTGAGGACATGCATGAATTATTCAGTGTGAGATCATGAATAATTAAGACATGAATGAATAATTCAGTATGAGAACATGAACAATTAATTTCATTAGGCACCAGATTAGATTAGCCTGTTGTGTGCAATTCAGGCTATGGTTCCTCATCATCATTCGTCGTCCGAAGCTGACTCGCACTGTTCGGACACTCCTGATGCTGAGGATGCTGCCGACGGTGGCCATGGCAACGAGGAAAACGCCGTCTGGATTGGACTCATCAGTCTGTTCGGCATTTTCCTATTTTTCGTCATGGAGAGAATTCTCAACCTGTGTTCGGACAGAAAGAGACATCGCAAACTGGTAACTAATCATCAATATTATTTTATATGCACCTGTTTCGTTATGCCATATTGTATTGCATAGTATTGTATATAGGCCTACATTTGTAACAGTATAGTATTATTGTATTGTGCTGCGTTGTATACATTTGTTGTATTATATTAGGCTACTCGTTCTGTGAATATAGCATTCCAGGTTACTCCTTAATAAATTATATGGATCGAAGCGCTATTCAATTGTTTATTCAAACGGTGTCAAATTCCAGTCGAGTCTAGATCCTTATGGACATTGTGTCGGCGCTATATAAATGGTTGGTAATTCTGCATTGCTGTCGGTTGTGTTTTCCTACAGAGAAAGTCTGAGACAAAGGAGGAAGAATTGAGCACCGTCGGTCGAAAGCTTGCTGACCATACGCAGCATGCACACTGTCCGCCGAAGAACGACTACGTTTTGGTTGTCCAACAATGCACAGGTAGATAAACCACTGATTGGGACACAGGTTAGGTAGGATGAGGAATGTGACGTAGGACAATGAAAAGTCGGGACTGCAGAGTTAATACAGATCAGGTGGTACGGTTAGATCAGTAAGGTAAAATAAGGCAAGGTGAGCTAGGGTAGGGTAGGGTAGGGTAGGGTAGGGTAGGGTAGGGTAGGGTAGGGTAGGGTAGGGTAGGCAGGGCAGGGCAGGGTAGAGTATGGTAAGGTCAAGGTGAGATAAAGCAGTTAAACTAAAGAAAGGTAGGTAAATAGTAATCGTAAACATGACATTTCTAAAGCGCCAGTTGATAGCTGAGTGCAATGCACTGCAGCTACTTAAAGACTGCTGCAGCTAAAGGAAGGTAACTAGCTAAGGTAAGGTAAGAAGGCAGCTGCTTCTTCAAGGGTTAGATCTATGCTGTTCTAACTGCAATCGTGATTTTAAATTTATATAGCGCCACTTCAGGGGAGAAAAACTAGAGGTTCTCTGCGCTAGCCAATATGTTATATGCCGAGGGTTGAATAGCAGTGCGCATCACAGCAACATTTATACATTGCACAGTAGAAGACTTTCAGAATGGCAGAATTTCGGGTCCAAGAGAGAAATACGTTACGCTGCAACAGAGTAAAATATACTATTTATTATTAATTGGCTAAACATGTTTTCTAAGGACTTAGTATTATACAGATTCCTTGATGTTTTCATGCAGACCTCCAGATCGACGACGACGATGACTGCGCAAAAGGAGGACTTCTTGAGCTGCATCCCATCAGACCCCAACTTCCGGGGGCCACTGATCACGTGGTCGAGGAATGCCACAGTCAAACTGACGAAAACGCAAACGAACAGGCACACGAACACGTAGACGGTCATGAACACAGGCACAGCCATGGACACAGTCATGGACACAGCCATGAACATATCCATGAACATATCCATGTCCACGGACATAGCCATGGACATAGCCATGAAGTTCCGAAGTCGGTTTCATCGGCGGCATGGATGGTGATCATGGGAGATGGACTGCACAACTTCACCGACGGATTGGCCATAGGTAAGCAGCAACAGCTGGAGGCAGGCGCTTAACCCTCAACTGTCAAGGTCGTTGTAAGAGTTTAGACTTGGAGCGAGCGTAACGTGATGTACTGCGGCTACCCACACAGAACAACGTAATCGTAATCGTAATCGTAATCTCCAAATTTCTAAAGCGCCACTCGAAAGCCAAGCGCAGGGCACCAGCTTATTCACGAGCGCTACAACGTTGGGAAAATGTTGGAAACGTTGGTACCACATTGTCGCAGTGTGTCTGCGGGCTGGCTGGTATATCTAGGATTTTTCTCTGGATGTGGATTTGAACCCTAACTACAGGGGTGTGCCGTTTAGTTATGTCCCTGCCATGTCATAAGTTCGTGGGCATTATATTGGACCCATGTGGTCTATAGCACACGAGTCCCATCTATGCGAATATGGGCCTAAATGGATGCTGAAAGGTAGATCGGAAACAAACCGACAAGGACAAATGATCAGATTATATTATATGTTTTTGAGTTAACTTACTTTATTTTATATTGAATATCATGTGTTATTTATTACACACACACATATATATAAGTTACATGTATATAGTAGTTATTTATTTATGTGAATTGTTTTAATTAAACTTGTAATTACAGGAGCTTCGTTTGCGAACAGCATGGCTGTTGGTCTGAGCACAACCGTTGCAGTCTTCTGCCACGAACTTCCACACGAACTCGGTGAGACAATCAATTGTAAAAGACAATAGAATGCAGTTGTATAGACCCGGGGGGCATGTGCCATGGCGCACTGGCCATTGTGTCCGTGTGCCATGGCACATGGGTCCCTCTGGTTTTAGTGCGCATGGTAACTAGGGCAGACATGAATTATTTATGTCAATACACACATATTCTAAATGACAAGACTCTAAATGGTAACAGTGCGACTTTGTGTAGGCCTGTTTGATTGTAACGTAGGCCTAGGCCTATGTCCTTGAGACCCACAAAATTACATCCTTAGATGCAATAGATACAAAACGTAACTTTAAAACATGTTAAGATGCTGGTTCTAGGTAAGGCCACTCTAGTCTGTAAACTAATGAACTACCGATCCTATAAGAGCATGTTGATATATCTTTGACCTTATAATATAATTGTAGGCTCTTGAGACACTTACTGAACTCATTAATATTCATAAGACTCAAGATTGCTTTCATTGAACTCTGATTTACGATAGGCTTACGTGCATTGCTAGCCTCACAACAGTGACATAAATAAAGTAACGTGAATAGTATCCAACTCTCTAGGTCTCTAGAGATAGGACCCGTTACATTGATATGACCTCCTTCCAAAGTTCAGAAGTCCACAGGCGACCATACGACAAAACATCGAAGACGTTGAGCAGTTAGGTTATACGTGAAGGTCCTTACACAGTGGCCCCTCGATGGAGGATCGAGCCCATACCCTCCGCGTTGCAGGCCGAGCGCTCTATCCAATTGATCCGTGCCTCTGTCTATTAGACCATGGTTCCCCTATAGTTACATGTCATATGAGTGTAGCTATGTATACAGCTAGAGGTGAAAATCTGTACATAACTTGGGGGAACAGTTTTTCGAGAGCCAGATTTTTCCATTTTACGGGGGACAGATAGGCCTCAGTCAAAACTTTGGAGGGACAGTCCCCCTCTGTCCCCCACGATTTATGCCACTGTATACCGTCCTTTGTTTAATTATACGTATATGTAAGCTTTTACTATGGAATAGTCGTTTACAAAAACAGATTGTGCGTAGGTTTTCTGTAGATGCAACAATTAGTGTTCACGAAAACAATCTTCTGGGACTTTCTCTGCAAATAGATTTGAACCCTAGCGATAGGAGGTCAATCTACGTGACCTTTTACCTCCACCAGTAACCAGTTAATGTCCATGGACATTAGATTGCTCCGCGGTGATTTAGCTGCCATGGTCTCTCTGATGTGACTTTATGTAACGATGAGAAACTTCGGAGATTTACATCATAGTGTCCCGAGCGAGCTCCTGTATAGGCCTACTAGCGCATAATATATGTGGTGTATTTCGTTATAATAACTTGCGCTTAAAAATCTTCATATAGGCCTAATGCTGATGACGATGATGGTGATGGTGATGGTGATGATGATGTTGTTGTTGTTGATGATGATGATGATGATGATGATGATGATGATGATGATGATGATGTTGTTGTTGATGATGATGATGATGATGATGATGATGATGATGATGATGATGATGATGATGATGATGATGATGATGATGATGATGATGATGTTGTTGTTGTTGTTGTTGATGATGATGACGATGATGATGATGATGATGATGATGATGATGATAACGATGATAACGATGATAACGATGATGATAATGATGCAATGGCGTGACGAAGGAGGGGCAGAGGGGGCAACCGCCCCCGGACGCAGCACAATAGGTGGCACAAAATTAGCTTTCAATGGTACACAGTACTATGACAAGAACGATTAAAAGCCAACAAGAAAATTAAAAATGGGTGCAGTCATCAAATCTTGCCCCTGGACGATGAAACCCTTCGTTACGCCACTGTAATGATGCTGATGCTGATGCTGGCATATAATAAAAATTTTATGACGACGATGATGGTGGCGATGGTGGGGTGATGATGATGATTATTATGGCTATGATGATGACTATGATGCTGATGATGACGACGACGACGATGATTATCTCCTGGAAAGAATTTAGCTTAATATGCCTGATAATGCTATGCAGGTGATTTTGCCGTTCTGCTGAAGGCTGGTATGACCATTCGTCAGGCCCTCGTCTACAACATGGTTTCCTCGGCACTCTGCTTCGCCGGCATGGCCATTGGCGTTGCCATTGGCAACATGGAGTCGGCCATCTCCTGGATATTCGCTGCCACCGCCGGAATCTTCCTCTACATCGCCTTAGTCGATATGGTAACTATGGCAACGATTTTTTTTATCTTTAGACTGATTTCATATCGTCCTGGATTTCATTTTAGTGAAGATTTGTTTTAAATATTTTAATGTTTACTGAGTATCCAGATTCCAGAACTGAATTGATCCAAATGAACTGGAGAATGTTCGGTAAAGACGCTTAGTCAAGTTCACTGGCCCAGTTCCAGTGGTTAATGCTTTAATTGGTTTATGCGTAGGCTGTGTGACATACTCCTCTGTGTTAGAGGGCATGCGGATAGTGGTTCGATTCCCGATAGTGACTTATTTCAGAGATTTAAATCTCGGGCTAGCACGGTCCTTGCACGGGGACCTTAAATGGAGTGGCGCCTATTGAAACGGGCAGCGGTGGTGAAGGATCTCACTGGATCAATTAATTGCAAAATGAGCAGGGATCGAAGCCTTATATGGTTGCTATATAAAATCGAGTAGGCCTACATTTACGTTTATATTTCTGTGCTATTTTCAGCTTCCTCAGATAACTTCCTCTGACTCCACCTCCTCTTCCAGTTACAATGGATTTTCGATTCTTCTGAGCTTCGTACTACACGTCACCGGAATTGCGTCCGGCATAACATCTATGCTTCTCATCGCCTTGTACGAGGATAGGATTCAATTGTCGATCGGAGATACATAGCCAAACTCGGTGAATAAAGATACAACTGCGTGACTGCGATCCAGAAACTGAACTATAGCTGCAATCCTGTAAGCTTTCGGTGCTACACTGTGCTGCAGTCATTAGTTGCTTATTGTTTTTCTCAGCCTGCATGGGAACTTTTTGAGTCTCTTTTGAAGAACATTGTAAGCTTGGTGAGGGGAATAAGGTCCAAAAAGGCAGTGCTTTGTTAATCTTGTATATAAAGGCACGAAACTTGTCTAGCTTCAAGAAAAACACATTTTTATACTTTTCAGCCAGAGGCGCATCTCTTAATTCAAGCGGGAACGTAATATAGGCCTAATAGATGTTTGAAGATATGCTAAAAATACAGATGTTCCAGAGTTGATGCGCAGCACCATACTATGCTGAAATGCAGAATATGTCGTCCTTTGACAACATAGAACATTTTAAAATCTGAGTTAAACATGACCTAACATTTTAAAATCTGAGTTAAACATGACCTACATGTAGGCTATAATTATGTATGCAATATTATATAAGCCTACAAGTTTGGGGCATTTAACATAGGCCTAGCGCCAGCATTCCAAGAGACAAAGTGGTGTAAAGACTTTCTTATCAGAGTGATATGGCAAGTCACCAAATTTCCCGATTATATAGCGCCACCATAATGATGCTCTAGGCATCAATCGATGGTCTCCGGGTTAGGCAATTATTCAATTTGATGTAGCTCCTATGAAATGTGATTAAAAAAGAGTTTTAAATGCAAATGCAGGCACCCACACGCTTTTCTAGAGCGACCGTGTGGCCTCTATACCTGTTCATTTTCACTGAACTGATAGGGTGAGATCCTTCACAACCACTAGGCCTACCAGTTTGAATACATGACACACCATTTAGGCCTATACGGACCGTGCAAGCCCGTTTAGACAGTTGGTTAGGCATAGAGACTTTAAGTTCAATTTAAAAAATCCAGCTTGTAAACCTTTGTGGGCCATTGTTAACGTTAGGTCAAGAGAGAAGCATGATATACAACGTTTCGATTAATTTCCTGAAGAGTCTCAATAGTCAAGCGGTTTTGAATGTCGAATCTAAGTATGTATACGTAAATTTCATTAAGTAAGATCTTTTCAGTTTGTGATCTAGAGCACATCACTTCCCCTTCTCAGCTTATAACTGCCATGGAGACAACATCGATTGATGCAAGCATCACTTTGTTATCATCGCTCAGTTCCTTCGTTAGTAGTTTCAGTTTAACGATACTGTGTGATAACAAAGATCATTAACGTCGCCCTCCTTCTTAATCCAGGCCTGGCACTGGCACTGCCTGGCATGGACGTGTAGTGGCGGAGCTAAATGTGAGGTTACAGATAGGGACGTAGCCAGACAGAAGTTCCAGTATATATAAAAAAACCTCTTGCCTCCATGTAGCTACGCCATAATGGTTACAGATAAACGTATAGCCTACCATCGTTGGCTATATGCCGAAACTGAGAAAACGTTGTCGCATACACTACAATCCATTGCTACCACCCGTATTTGGGATGCTCTGATGTAATCGTTTTCGTTTATAGATTGTATCACTTGTTGTAATCGGTATTTTGCTAACTGCTTGAACTCGGACGCACAAACGCCAGCTTAATATTGTTTGACGGGATAGGGTCTATCTGTAATCCATTCTATAGCCTGCTAAGCATGCAGACTAACATCTTTATATGCTATCTAGAGTAACTACAGATGACGTCCCTGCCAGCATTCCCATAACATCTGAGGGGACCCATATGGGAACATATGAGGGGACCCATAAGGGAACATCTGAGGGACCCATATGGGAACATCGGTCCTACATGGGCATGCTGGCAGGGATATTGCACTGTTAAACTTACGTTTATGATTGTGACTTCAATATTCCAGATGACTTTAACATGTTCAAAGTGGTAGCAATCGTACGCTTACTATAGACACTTGTTAGCTGGATAGGCCTATATAATAATATACATGTATGGACCATTATTGCAAATATCGTGCCTTGTACATTTTGTATTCATGCTTTTCTCATGTTTCTCTTTGTGATTTTATTTCTGTCATGACATGCATGACGACTTGGACTGATGAGGTACAGACCTCTACGTTTCTGTGAACTTTGAAACGTTAATGCTTCAACATTAAAAATTATGACTATTGTGTTTGGCAAGAGAATTATGTTTACGACCGAAAGAAAAGAGCAAGACATAACATAACAACCGATATGTTGGACAACCTTGTTTATAAAAGAACTGATATGTCAGACAGCCTTGTTTATTGGGCCCAAGGTGAGCCTCCATTGTGCCACGGGTAGCTACTGATACCTGCCCTGTATATTCACAATATGAGCACAATGAAAGTGGATCTCAGAGTAGACTTACAAGTTTTGTGCTCTGACTCATAATCCTGTTCTCGCTTGATTATGCTGCTCAAATTTACAAAGCACCATACATCTGTTACATATGTAAACGAGTTCAACTTCTGAGGGTGTTTGATGACCCTTGATGGGACCTGTCCCCAGCGGCATAACAAGGGGGGCAACCAACCGCGGGCACAGCACAAGGGGTGCAACATTAGCTTTCAGTGGTACACAGTACTATGACAAGAACATTTAAAAGTCAAGAAGAAAATTAAAAAGGGGTGCAGCAGTCATTAACTCTTGCCCCTGGGCAATGAAACCCTCCATTACACCACTGCCTGTCCCTGACTGTGCTTGTGTCCCCTCTGTACACATGAACCGCCTTAAAAGTTTTGCAAACATTTTCAACCTGTTGCAAAAAAATTTAATGTAAGCAGCAAAATATGGTCACAGACATGTCTTTAGATATAAAAGCAGACACAGTTAAATTCAGAAGTCAAAATTTTAATCTGACACTGCATTATAATTCTTCAGAAATTCCACTGTTCAACTGCTGTTAGCACTTTTTATTAAATCAGACCAGAAAAAACGTCTAAATTACTACATAAAGATCCAAAACACTCTTACGCATAGTTACGGAATTACACTCAGAACACGGTACTTTACATACAGAACACTAGTAAATGGCAACAAACACACAGACACACACACACAGACACACACACACACACACACACACACACACACACACACACACACACACACACACACACACACACACACATTAAATTTCCAGATATATTGCAATAATTACAAATACAGATTACAAGATAAAGGCTGAACACAACGCCAAGAATGACAAGGTAGCAGTAAGATCAAGACATAGTTAGGTGACCTTTAATAAGGAATGGGTTTCAATTTGCGATGGAAAACCAGAATCAATCAATCAATCAATCATAAGATTTATATAGCGCCTCTTCAAGGGTTCTACTCAGAATCTATTGACAAAGCAAGAACCAAATGAAAGAAAGATTAATTCTCATGGCTCCATTACTTGAGTCCAATAAGGATCATCCACACCTAAGATTCCACCTTCAAATTAGTTATTACTCCATATCATTCATATGGAGCCAATAAGTAATCCTGACATAGTTTAACAGAATGTTTCACACACATTTGATGTGAACGAATTCCATTTTAAAATGTACAAAATTACAATACACATTGTAATTTACAAAACCTTGCATCAATATAAAATATTACAACCGAGTTCAAAGTTTAGAAATTGGTAAGCTACTAAGACGAGAAAGAACTACCCAAAGTTAGCATTCATACAGAGGCATAATACACTGATGTCAGTTAATGTTTATGACGAGAATTCGTGTAGTAGACTTTACCCAGAAAATAACAACGAACAAAAAAGAAATTCTGTAAAAATATTTCACAAGAAAACTAGGTACATAGAATTATTGATTAGGCATTGTAGTAGGTACCATATACTTGTTTGTTCCTTTGTTCCACAACAATTAATCTTGCAACATTAAATCTCAAAGTACAAACGACAAAAGCGCTTCACATAATAACTACCTAATCAATCGTATTATAATTTATTAGTAATTTTAAGTTACTTCATTAGCACCAGTTGAATAAGAGACTTGTGAGGTGAGGTACTAAAAGGTTGTATATTAAGTGTCTCGATAAACACACACAAGAAACATTATGTCATCAAATAAAGACGCTTCTGTGCAAAAGAGGTTGAAAACTGTCCTGTGTCAAATAAAAACAGATTTGCTGCTAGTTATTTCCTCATAAGTACATCTACATTCTACACATAACCAAACCCGTGAAACATGACTTTCTGACTAGCATTGATTTTGATTATTCGTAGCTAAAAATATGTGCCTGATTAGAATTCTCGTTTCTCTGAAAGGAGTTTTTCACAAAACCAAACTTGTATAGGGATTTTGAAGTCCCACTGAGAGTTTCATTGTTCAGCAAAGTAACTAGTACAAGTAACTAGTACAAGTACCTAGTACAAGTACCTAGTACACGTACCTAGTACAATATGTATGTTTCAAGACACTTAATACAGTTATGACACTGTATTTAATCCCTATAGAAAATCCGTATACAAATTTAAAGACATCTCATAAGCATTCCACACATTGCTATCTAATGCTCCAAATAAAAGTGACTTAAAGTAAGATGATAGTGAATTAAAGATTTTACTAAATGTACAGCGTTTTAGAAACACCTTTCAACATACCTGCTGAGTTCATTGGTAGATAAGACTAGCCTCCGAGTAGTTTTCTTGAAGGGGCGCTATACAAATGTTCGATATGAATGCATGTTACAAGCCTTCAGAAAATTACAATAATACGATACACTCTGTAAATTACAAACCGTTTAGCCAAATCAAAAATATTGTGAATTTTAACATCTAAAACTCTATAAGAAGCTAATAGACGAGAAAGATTTTCCCAAAGTAAGCAACAGTTCATTCTTTATGAAGCTCAGTTATTGCTACTCCTTTGATGGTTCAATCTCAACACCGTTGATGAAAAGTGTGTGGATGATGCCAGACTTCCTTGCACCGGAGCTGACCGCTTTGATGTAGGCAGGCGTACTTCCCAGGATTACGAAATGTGTCTCGGTTCCATCTTCAGCAAATTCTCCCTGTTTAAAATTTTTTCTGCGGTTAAACTAGGGTAAGAATCACAAATTGGGGAATCTGCAAGCTCTTGACAAATACAACTTACAAAATTTGCCTAATAAAGTCTATATCATCATAGGTAAAACAAAGGCAGGTCTTACATTGTATGTATGTATGACTGTATGCATGTATGTATGTACATATATATATATATATATATATATATATATATTATATATATGCAACAACTACACCTTTCATTCTATCAAGCCCTACGTCAGATCATCTAAAATGATATTTTACCAATCCAATCCTTTTAAATCTCTAAAAGGTCACAAAGTAGTAAACATAGTATCGATGAAAGCCTTCTATAGATTGTTACCGTTGTTCCATCGGCAGTTAAAAATCATCTGGGGTTGAATGCATGCTGCCAAGTCAAAGCATCAGTGAGGAGTTTTCGTAAACTGGAGCTACATAAATGAGAGGAACTGTTGCTTCATACTTAACAATACTTACAGTTGTAGGTACTGTTTGGCCATTGATCCACACATCCAGAGTATCTTTCTCTGTCAAAAACACAATTTATACTGGTCATTTGTTCCATTATTTCTCTGCTAACTTTATCTATCAGCTATCAAAAAACCTAGCTGTCCAATCTCACAAAGGGGAAAATATTCACAGAAACCGATAATATGATACTGGTTTGGCACCTGTAATTAAAATTCCACTCTGCTTATCTCTTTGAGAACCTTGCCGTCCAATTTCGTGACTGCGCAAATATTTAGAAAACTCGTAAGATACTGGCTGTAATTAAAAATTCTCCGTCATGAAACTGCATGCCTCCGCACACACTGTTCTTCCGCTTTCTCCAGCAACAGAGTTAATATCTTCTAAATCAGTGCCACTCAAAATGAGGCCCACAGCCTGGTACAAGCTCGCAAGTGATTAGTTACCGGGCAGTGAAATGAAGACTTCTTGGTCTTTTAACACGTTGATCCCCGTGGAATTTTATAATTTCCCTTTCATGGCCCCCTCACTTTCTCTTGTCTCATATCACCTACTATTGAAGACTTCTCTTTTTTGAGCTACCCTTGCTGTCGAGGTATTTCACTGATCAACATAAATAACAATTATTAATGGTAACAGATATGATAAAAAGATTGATTATACTAATCATTATGATTATAATGAAAATTTAAAGACTCTCTTATCAATTCAATTGATAACTAACTAACCAGTCAACTAATAGACAGAAAGAAAACAGAAACAATATTGGAATGCTGTATTCCTATTGATTTTGTATTTGCCCTACGATGTTAGTCCACTAGCGTGCGGCTCTTCTGCAACCGGTTTAATAAAGACTATGCTTACATACTGGTTTAGTGAATGATTGCAAAGTTCCTAAGGTGCCTCACCCAAAACAATGCGCACAGGCATTCCTTCCATGGACCAAAGCCAAGTCTTCATGATTTTATTCTTGTTTTCGGTAAACTTTTCCAGCGTCTGTCCATTCACTTCCAATGAATATTCATACGTAAATCCATCGAGAGCCTCGATTGAAATGCAGCACCGTTCCTTGCCAACTGAAAAGAACTCCTTACCAACTAATTTAAACATCCAGTTCTTTCGCATGACCTCCTATAAGCAAAATGTAAAACAGAAGATTCACAACACTCCTTCAGGTTGCACAGAATACAGGTAAGGCAAAAGTGTTGGAGTAAGGTACGGTAATGGCACATTCATTCATGAATAGAATAGAATATATTCATTCATTCATTCAATTACTCAATAATTCATTCATTCATTCTAGGCATTTATAGCACTCCAATGTATCAATTCCGAGGCACTTCTGGCCCAGCTCCACCAAAAGAGAAATATGGATAATTGGATATGCACGACTTTTACCTCCAAATTTGAGTCAAGGTGCATCATATAAAATTGGACGCATTTAATTGGGTGCTCATACTGATGATGACAGCCTCTGGGGTTTAGCATAGGTTGACATTTGACTTATGTCACGCGTTACGCCCAGGGCGAAAAAAATCGAGTTGCAGGGTGAATGCTGACATGTTATTGCTTGCCACCAAGTTACCTCTGTTTGAATTTTCACAGACCTTCCCATGTTTGACTTAGTCCATTGTTAAACTAGGACAAAGCATTTAGAATCAACTGTATCAGCACACAAACATTATATGTTTAACCCTTTAACAGCTTGTCGTTAAAGGGTTAATGCAAACAGCATTAAACAATTAATTCAATGAAGACATGAAACGCATAGTAAATGTAAAGGAGCATCATAAGTAGCCGGCTACTTCTAGGAGTTTCTGTTTGTTTCAAAATCAACCGCTAATGCAATGACAAATAATAGCAGTAGTAAGTGAGGCTTTTAGACAAATGTCATTAACGATACCTGTCCATCGACATGGATGACTCGTTTTCCAGTGGTCGTTCCATGCTCAAAGTCCACCTTGTGTACCTTGTCACTTAGCGTGACAAGCCATTCACCCACCAAATCATTCATCTGGTTTACCAGTTCTTATCTACATCAACAGACAACAATTACTATTGGCAGCGGTGAAAATGATAAATGTCATTTCTCTGGTACCAAAAATAATTAACAATTAAGGTCTCAACAGAAAATATCTGAGCTCACCTTCATTGAATAAATGTCTACTACAGACTTGCCAGGTTTAATGACACACTTCTTATTAAATGGGATGTGAGTAGTGTGTGTTGATCGTTTTGTCAGCCATGTTTGTCATGCGTGTTAGTCATGTGCGTTAGTCGTTTATGCTTGTCATGTGTGCCGCGAGTTTGATAAGTAGGCCTACTTACAAGGCGCTAGATTAAAGTGTCTTCATGCAATAAAAAATACATACATACATACATACAAATAATGTGCATGCATACATACATATATGCACAGTTGCACACCCATACATTCATACATAAACTTTCCATATCCCAGAGGGAGTAAAGGGAGGCGTTCATTCCTTTTCCTAGGCTCCTGCTCATATAATTATTATAACCATCTACTATTACGTTCATTTGAATAAAAATGAAACGCCCCATAGCCGCTAAACATATAATATAAAATAACATATTTAAAGAACTAACACAATCGTTTTCTTATGGCGAATGCTAAAAGCCCAATATTGGCAAAAATCGGTCAAGCGCAGTTGTCATGGCAACGCACCGTGCTATTTCTCTGGGCCCAAAATAATAAATCTATTCAATATTATTTTTAACTCTTTTGTAATATTATCACAGTATAAATAATCATACTGTGATATTATGCGACTCTTATCTTACGGAATGTTCGAGTTCTGATCTATTATTTGATTATAATTCTCAACAAAACGTTCCTGTTATAGGGCCTAATTATATATCATTACTTATGGGACTCGACAATTTACGCTGTTGATTATTCAGAACTTTATTACGCCCGAAGGCAGAAACACAACATACATGCACTTGATTATTGAACGTATGCACGCCCACTTTGGTACGATATGCAGTTTGCAAATTGATGTTATTTTTAACTTAATTTTCAAATACTCGCAAACTTATCAAACTCTTTAATTACGAAAGGAATCAAATTTGCTTGGCCCTAATGACATTGTTAGTAGTTAAGATTTCAATTGCATAACATGTAAATGTACAGCGCAGTGCGTTTGTCAGGCGCTTATTAAAGAAAAGATATTATTATTATTATACTATAAAGTGTGTGTCCTTTAGAACTGGTTTAGTAATGCGCATACGCTGAATGATGAATAATAATGAGGGTTCTGTTTCCATCAAATAGTTGTAAGTAGTTTGAACTTGAAGGCGTGATACTACCAAGCAACTAAATTATCGCTCAAACAAAACAGAACCCGAGAAAGGTAAAATAATTTAATTATTCAGAAGCAGACTTAAAGTGATTTGAAAAACCGACGTTTCTTTTGCTTCTTTTCCGTCTCAGCATGTTAGATATGTGGTCGGTTTGGCTTCTTTGTTGCTTAGGAAATTGCGTTTTGATGACGCAAAAGTTGTGCTCCAGGGCATATTTCTTGAATAGCATTGATAAAAGAATCATAGCACATTGAAACAACTCGCCAGTTTTCCTTTCTACCCTTGCAAATCTGAGTCCCAAAGCCTGAAGGCTGCTTCACTTGCGATAATTATGGTGAATGCCCTCACACGTAGTTAAACTGGAAAATGCCATGCGTAGTAATTTATGTAACTTTTTAGTATGCTTCTAATTTCCAATTTATATGTGTAAATAGGATTTATTTAGCCGGAATTGAATCGGGGTCATTCACCATATTGCAACTTTCACATGTGTCTGAAGAGCTTGTTTACCAAGAACAGTTCTTCTTTTAGGTATGACCAGAGTAAGATAATCAGATGACTTTGTTGAATATTGAAGTCTTGGGAATGAGAACTGATTTCAAGTATAAGCTACTTCAGCATTACCAGTGCGCATGCGCAGCCAGTTTACTTTTACTTCCGGTCATAGGTCACCGTTCATAAACAAACCGAATGGTGCCGGTAGCGATGTTGCTATGATCTACTTTGACGCAAATATTAGAAGATATTTGATTGCCACGAGTTCATGTTTAACTCGATGAAGTTGTCTTGTGGCATCTTTCTGTTATAAATTTCTTCAAATCATCTACATTCCATCGATTAAAGTCGTCCACTTTGAACGATTCGTCTAAGCTATCCGCCATGTTTCGATTGTTTATGAACGGGGAACTATCACCTTTCCCGTCATGCCTTGCGGGAAAAATAATGCTGAAGTAGCTTATTGTGGTTGACCAGAGTTCAAAGTTTTATAAACTACTAGACGTTTTTACATGATTTACCTGGGGTTTGTTCCTGGCATGATTTTCCATGACTACGGTAAAAGTTTTTGGAACTGTCTCCCTGTTTCTGTCCATTCTGCTCAGTCACTTATGTGATTTCACTTTCAACTTTAGACTTTCCTCTTTCAAATGCATAGCCACCAAAGGCTGCCTCTCTGTCTAATGGACTGACCTTTTGGATATTGACCTTATCATGGCTTGATTTGATGTGCCATCGGTTGATGCATTGTGCATTAGATTCTGGCACGATAGAAGTTACTAATTTATAATGATTTGGTCGGTGCATAGCCACCAAGCATTATGCTATATTTGATGATGATGCAATTATTCACTTTTTTTAACTAATTGTTTTTGCTGTTGTGTTTTAAGATGGGGTTAAATCGTCGAATCGTTTACGATACACTTCACAAAACGGTTGTGACATTTCTGATGGGATTCACTGCTGTTGGAACTGTATGGTTAACGTACAAAGGATTCAACTGGTATCTCTGTATGTGAATTTCTGAGTACATTTGAACCATGCACAAGTTTACATGTTAATGAAGAGGCATATTGCTTAATCACCTCAAAGGGTGGGTTAGAGGTAGTCTTTACGCAAAAGTTCAGGATTAGTTTTATGGATAATTTTTATGTGACAGTTCGAGAGCAGGGTTAGATAGTGTAGATGAGGATCTGAAGTTGATATCGGGAAGCTTAGAAAATCTGATTGCTTGAAAGAAACCTTTTGGGAAGCTGTATACAGTTTGTTTAGGTCTTTAGGAGCTCATGACCGACCAGGTAGGCCTACCGCTAACCTACAAAAGCAGAGTGAAATGAAACAGGGTAACAACTCGATGGATTAAAATTGGCTTAATTAGCATACAAAATTTGTCATATGTGACCAGCTCTGGCAAAAGGAGGCGGAAGTCGCCAATGCTAAAATTGAAGAAATTAGCTAAAACACCAATAAGGTGTAAATTTTTTAATTTTCGTTTTATGTTATATATCAATAAATGAGATCTTATATTACATGGAAAAAATATTATTTTAATAATGTTTCACCTATTTCGTAAAAAATTTCATAATTTTGTGTGATTATAAAAATTATCCAAGAATTAAAAATCATTTTATAACAAGTTTCAAGAGTACGTTATGGCCTTCATTCTGTAAGGACATCCCATGTGTAATACGTCATTGGAAAGTGTATGCATTCAGCTTGCTAGAAATAGTCTCAGTTTGCCATAGTGATTTTAAAACCAAAGAAGTTGTCAACAAACACGCGTTGCTAAGGAGTTTAGTTTGTGTTAATATGATAAACTTTGCATGCGTTTTTCTCGAAATTATACTTTGAGTAGAAAAACATAAAATTCATATCTCTGGAACCCAACAAGATAAAATAATAATTTTTCAACATTTTAAACAGAAATTATTATTTGTAAATTTTAGCCCAAAATATACAAAACTAATTTTTTGGACAACAGCCTCATTTTGCCAGAGCAAGTCACATACATATGTTCGAGATTGAGATGTTAAAATTCCAAAAACCTTGAATAGGATCTTTTCTTCAATAGAATAAAGTCTTTTCCAAAAACCACAATTTACCACATCATATTGATCATAAATGTTTTGTTCCAGAAGCTAATAAAACCATGAATTCACCTCAGCAGAACAAGTTTATGAGTCTTCAATTGTTTTATGAATGAAATGAGAAAATGCAAAGGGTCACGAAAAGCATCTGTGAATTGTAGTGTAATGTAATGTGAATATGATGCAGCATTTCTTATGCACCACTGACGTATGTTTGTCTTCGTTATGCGTATATATGTACAGTATGTGTGTCTGGACATTTATGTAGAGCCTTTTAAGAAATTTTGAAAGTGCAGGTAAAGAGTGATAGTAATAATAACAATAATGGATTGCTAATTTATTCTTCATGTTGTTGCTGTATCTGATTTGCTATTGTTGATTGTTATTCTGGAATTTTGAATCTGTAGACAAAAGACCTCTCATCACGAACGAGAGACGGAAGCGAATCGAAGACAAAGTAGCGGCCGAGCAAACCGAGAAGGAGAGAGAGTTGCTGCAGCTTCAGAAAGAGGCAGAGTCTCTGAAGGAATGATTTCAGACATCAATTCACTGAATGACTTTCATCCGACTTGCTGCTCTCATAATTAACTGGTTTATTATGCACTCTAAAGTATGCTCTGTGGATGCCAACTGATGTACAACTGAGAGCCATTCTTATGGTTTTTATGTTGTAGCTTAATTTTCAGTCCTGTCTTTCCAGCTTTGCTCAAGTTGGTTTGTCTGGAATGTGCATCTGAGTATAGGTCCTTTCCCCAGCCATATTCACTGGGCCAACAGAAAGCCTGCAGTGTGCCACTAGTCACTGCTATTGGTGCTTGCTATGGACTTAAAGTGGACCCAACAGTTGTGACTGTGGGATTACAAGGATTACAAGATTATTTTGTGTGACAATTGTTTAATTCAGATTATTCAGTAACTTAGTTTTATGGATCAGTGACAACTGAGAATTCTCAAATTCTGATATCAAGTGATTTGAAATTTTAATGTTTGTTGAAATCAAGAAATAAAATGTGCAGTTATGTAAAAATGTGGATTCTGTGAAGTAACGTCTTGAAGTTGTCAGCTGAAAGATTTGTAGGTTGTTCATTTCATTGTGTAACGAGTCTTTATAGCTGACACTGAAGGAATTGATTCGAGTCTGGAAATATTTGATTGGTGTTGATCACTTTGATTGCAGAGCCTTGCGTGAATTACGGGCAGAACTCCGTCTATGATTCACTTTAGCCGAATCCTGTGAATTGGATGTAAAATTGTGTAAACTTTATAAATCGTACTTAAATCTTGTGCAGAATCTTCTGATTCACTGTTGCCAGAGCATTGTTGAGCTGTATTGGTTTCCCAGTCTCGTTTAGTACATTAGTACAGTACGTCATTAAAGTGTTAAGGGGAAAAGGTTTAAGAGAGCAAAGTTGCTTATGTGTCTCAGTACAATAGCATGTTCCTTAGAGGTCAAGAATTGTTCGGCTGATTTGCATGGATGACCACGCCAATTTTGATGCGAGGATACCTTTTTAACACATTAACGACGAGCTGCTTTGGTCTCCCAGTCACTTTCAGTACACTCTCGTGAAAGTGTTAAGCCTACCAGCTGGATTGGTGCTTCATCTGTAAAACTGTTTCTTTTGCATGTGATTGACATGTTTGTGATCTCGAAGAGAGTTCTTTCTGTTGCACTCGGCTGCTAAATGACCTGTGCTATCAGTGCCTATCACTCTGAAACATAACCTTTTCTGCATTCATAAACGTTTAACGGTATTCCAAGTAGGCCTACTATTGTCTGCCTTTGTGTTAGCGTGAACGCTTTTAGTTTTTTTAGTTCGTTTCCTATTATGCATGTGTGCTTGTAAGATGCATATAAAAGCCTACTGACGTACTTAACATTACTGTGGATAAAAGGCTATGAGAAGGAAACCCTAGTAGCCCTCTTAATGTTATCGTAAGCTTCCACTTTGCTGCCCCTTTCCATCATTCATTCATTCATCTGGACATCCTACACAAACCCATGCTCTGACTCAGGCACGTAGGCAGACTCGAATTCAAGAGGAGGCAACTTCACAGACCATTGGAAAAATCCTGGTCATTGGTCAATAGCATTTCCAGTATATAAAAGAACAAGAGGAGGCAAGTGCCTCCATGTAGCTACGCCTATGCTCTGACTAAGTCATGGGTTCTAGCAGAAACATGTACAGAAGGAGCAAAGGCGAAACCAGTTAATAACACCTTCACCGCCATTATGTGGACCACAAAGGTTTCAGTTGTGAAATCCAAGAGGGTAAACACCCCAGTAGAGGGGCAGATGGGGGTGTTTATTGAGTTGAAACGGGCGCAGACGGCTGTTGTATGTATACTGGGATGGATGATCAATAAGGCCCGATCCATACATGCATGCTGAGCATCCGCCTTTGATGATCTCCACTCCAGCTCTTTGTTTCACACCCAAACCTTTTACCCATTTCTTTTCTAACCTCACCTACATCTTTTCTTAGATTTGTTTCCTCTTATTTGAAGTTTGGGGCATCTCCTAACTTTGGAAATCCTACACATGAAGCCCATGAAGATAAATCTGTGGAAGTGATAATTTTAAACTAAGAAACTTCTTCACCGTGGTCTACACAGACTACACCATGGTCTATACCAGACATGGGCAACTTCTTTTAACAGAGGGCCGCCCTAAGATTTAAAGGGCAGCTCAGGGGCCGTAAGCTAAGCTAATCGTGGGCTAATTTTTGTAGATTCATTAGCCCTTGAATATGACACAATATTAATGTTAGTCAAACTAAATATTGCAGAATAACCGTTAAACTAAATGTAGATAATTTTATGATGAAAATCTAATTATCGTAATACCGACAGTCCTACACTACAATAAAAACAAAATAGCTGTTAAGTTTATTCAGTTTTATTCTGATGGTTACACCTATCAAACAAGAAACTCTCTTTATGCACATACTAATACTCGATTATTCTCTATTCAACGTTATTGATCTCGTTTTGGAACACTTTTCCTATATAATAATTATTCAACTTCAACCCAACGCTAGGTTATTCAAACATAAACCCTACATTTACTTACTTGAAGACACTTTCTCAGTTTGAATGAATAAGGAAGGTATGGCTTCTGTTCAGTTGTGGTTCTGAGCCCTTAGTTAAGACGTTAGTTAAGAGTTTTTCTGTCTAGTTGTATTCACTTGGTTTGTGACTATATTAATTTCAATAGGTCGTCGCCTTGTTTCCTATTCTATGGTGCTATTACGATAATTAGGCTATTAGCTCGTGCTGTGGACTTTTTGTATTGTGACGACGTCTCTTTCTTCTACAAACACTATTGTTACGTCACTGATTTTGTCTATGGACAAAATAGTGACGTAATAATGATGCAGGTCATTGAATTTTGTTCTATGTAGGCCTATCTCGTATTGTGACGACTTCTCTTTGTTATACAGTTTTGTTGCGTCACTTACTTTGTTTGTGTTTATGCTGCTACGACAATCGCGTTGTAAAAAAACTTCGTATTATGACGACATCTCCTTGTTCTACAACACTATTGTGACGGCATTAGCTATGTTTAGGGATGCCTTGTTGTTGGATGTAATGGCTATATATCACGTATTGTGACGTCATCTCTTTGTTCTACAAACACTATTATTAGCCTACGTCATTAGCTTTGTTCGTGAATATTGTTGCTAATAGGATGACAGATTTGTTGCGTGGACTTCTTGTTAATTGTGACGACATAATTATCTTTGTCGTATAAAAAATACATAAAACGGATAAAAACTTCCCAAATGCTAATAATATAAAAGACATGTCAAGGGCTGGTTCAAAGGTCCCCAGGGGCCGGTCCCGGCCCGCGGGCCGTACGTTGCCCACTCGATCCTGGTCTATACCATCCATGGTCTACACAGAGAGGGGGGGAACATTTTAATGTTAAAGCAGTCGATTACTCAAAGAATATAGTTACCCACATAGGGATAGGAATCATAGGATGATGATCGAAATATACATTTAATTTTCCTACTTTTAGATAACGAAGGCTGCAGTGAGGGTTTGCAAATGTGGACACTAGGTGTCGTTAGCGTCTAAACAGTGGACGCGTCACATGATGGTTGCTTTCAGTGGGCCTCTTCCCCTTCAATATGTAGGCCGGGCCTGCTGCTGATTTGATTTACTGCGTTCACGAAGATGTAGGTAGATGCGCTCAAAGAAAAGCTTGAAATTCACGAAACCCTCGCGTGAAGTAGGCCTATATAATAATAATAATATCTTTTCTTTAATTGAGCGCCTGACAAACGCACTGCGCTGTACATTTACATGTTATGCAATTGAACAATCTTAACTAGTTAACTACTAACAGAACAGACAGCTTGTAATACAACGGCGCTAATAGCAGCCTACAAAGCATATCCGCCCTAACGGGGCTCGAACTCGGTACCTCTCGCACTCTTCGCCAGATGTTATCCAACGCGCCACCGGACCCCCCTATCGTTGATTAGCCTTGAAATGTTTCAGGCGTGTGTCCATTTGGTCACTGATAGCATCACAGATAGCTGACTAAACCGCAGTAATGACTGTGTCTGAAATTAGTGAGCTTTCTGCAGCGGGCGTGTGACCTCCTGAAGTCACTCTTGACACTACGAGATAAGATTAACAGGTCAACGATAGCAATACGGTCCAGCTCAATGGACAGTGTAATGAGTGTATGTCCAAATGCTTAAGATAGACTCGCTCTGTATATATAATTACTTAACCGCAGAAAGCCACGTTTAATTGGTAGGCCCTTAAGTAGCCTAGCTGGTCCATGTTGTTCCATAGTGTCCGCTGTGGGTCCCAGTGAAGCCTGTGAAGGTGGATGTCTCGGGCAGGAGCTGTATGAGCCTATAGCCTAGTAGGCTATAATAGGCATTTGAACGTTCCGAAGAACTAAAAATTTTAAATTATGAACCCATTCAAAGTGTAGGCCTATAGTTTCAAGTCTACTAAAAGTCTAAAACTGTTGTTTCAGTACGATGTACTTATGATATTTCAATATAGAGAATGCCATCTGGTAATTTTCGGATTCTCTGACGAAATGAACATTCAGATAGCGGACTGACGTAGGTCTATTTCTCTTTTGAAATTTCGAGTTCCTTGCGATTGTCTGATAACGTTCATAGTATTGAGACTCTTGAGAGAAATCCTGTCAACCTGTTGGATTAGATAAACGGACAAACAGGGCCTACATTGAGCGTCCTACTGACTGACGTTCGCTTCAGCGGTTAAAGAATGTCTCGCACCATGCAGGCAACACATGCATGGGCGTCCGCAGGGGGGCGCAAGGGGGCGCATGTGCGCCCCCTGGATTTTGCACATATTTGCAGAGAAAATTTTGATTATTTTGGTTATGACAACACGATTTTCAACTTGATTATCGAAAAAACACTAAATTCTTTAGGTAATTATTAAAATTAACACAGGAAGCATAAGATTAATTAGTAAGGACTGTAAGGTATAGGCCTACAGTGTACCGACCGTTAAAATACGGCACGCTCTACAAGTTCCCGCTATATCTTTGTTTATGCGTATTTTTGAAATTTTAGCGTATAGGCCTATAGTTCTCTCTTGGTAATATGAAAATTCACATTGTCAAACCCGAGACGGCGAAGTGCTTTCACTCAGTCGTGTCGACTAATAATGGTATCGTATTCCCTTTACCAGCGGCTCTTCTATAGCTGTTGTTTTTGGCCGATCGTTAAAGAGATAACAGGTCCGGCCCGGTGAACCGCGTATAGTCAGGACGTTATATATATATATATATATATAAATATATATACAAATAAATATTTAAACATATATAATTGACACTGGCTGGAGCGACAGTCTCTGACTAAGTAATCAGCTTCTTCCCTTAGAAACCAGCTAACACACGTTCTGACAGACTTTGTAAACATACCCCGCTCACTTCGGAACCAGTCCCAAGCCTGGATGAAGGAGACATTACGAATCTATTGATCTTTGTTGTAGCACGGGTCGTTAAACCTGGGACAATAATTGTCCCAGACAGTGCTTTTTGTCTAGAAAGAAATGTTCCGGAACTCAACAAATTCAGAACAATCATAGGGGTATATTTTATGCTAATATTTCTGTTTCATTATATCAGTATAAATAAACACTGAAAGCACTTACATTAAATTAAAGTATCTAAAAAATTTATATAATTTTTATTACAAATTTAAATTAGCTAAATAATTTCTTAATGGCTGAAAAAGGTACCGGAATGACGTTCCGGACCGTTCCGGCTGAAAAAACCACTGCATGGTCCCAGGTTACACTTGAACCTCTACTACTACGCTTTGCGAGTCACTCGGGCAGTATTACAGGAACGTAGAAGACGAACACTTCTGAGTAGGACAAGGTCGACTGCTTTGAGGGTAGCAAAACTTGGTAGGAACGGAACAGAAATTTCAGGCAACATAGATACATGTAGGCCTAGAGTGATAAATGAGTTTGGACAAGAACCCAAACGATTGCAGTTGTTATTTCAAGAATAAGGTAAGGTTTCAGTCATATAAAATTTTATTAGTCTATCATACGAGATTTTGAAAAAGAATGTTCATGAATATTTTCGCATGTTGGGATCCGCGCCAGAGGATCGAGAGGTATAGCCAGCGCCGAGGAAGCGAGTGTCGAAGGTGGAGTGATCGGTTGCTTTCGACACACCCTATCTACCTATCCTATTTAGTTCCTGCGACAACTAGGCCTATTTGAAAGTTTGCGCCCCCCTGGAAAAATTCCTGCGGACGCCCATGAACACATGGGCCTAATTACTTGGAGCGCCTTTCTATCCCCAATTGTCTGGTAACGCCACAACGAACTACTTCAGCGCCACCTATGAAATACTTTACAAGGTGAACTTATTCTGTCTCTTATATGCAGGCTATTCATTTCGTACAGAATGTTTACTTAGAGGCGAAAAGATCATACTGGAGTCTGAGAAGAAGTTAATATTTTAAATTAAGCACTAGGCAATTAAGCAATTAGCCAATGTGGCTAACTGGGCGTAGTGCTTACTAGCATAGGCCTATTCACGTGTTACACCTGGAACTAATAATATTAATCATAGGTTACACGTATTTGTCGTTCTGTAGTCAGAGACGTAGGCCTACAGTAGGCCTACATGAACAGTCGAAGGATACAAAAAGCATTTATGTCTAATGACTTTCAAATACACTTTGGACATCGATTCGCAACCGAATTAGATCCACCTTGTTTGTTTTGTAGATATTCTTTCAATTGCGTCATTGAAAGACGCAATTGCGGGAGTTATGATTTACAACCGCGATGTTCTAATCATAAGGCAGATTGGCGTGGCTGCCCTCTGCAGAGTGGGGGTTAATTCGGACCTCGAGGTCCGGACGTCCTGGGGTCATTATAAGTACACCAGATTCAGTCCTGAAATGTTTCTTAAGATGTTCATTTGATGGGATATCAGCTGATGCTTTCACTGGAAATTGGGAACCGCTTTTTGTCAAGTTATGGATAGCAGGTTGCGGCATGTATGAACCCCAGAAACAAGGAACCCGGCTTCGCCCTGATAACGCCGCAGCAGTTGTCGAGCCATTTGAAACGCCTACAGCCTATCTGACCTACCACGACCAGATGACCCATGGGGCATCGATCCGTAAGTGCTTTGGTATCGTATACTCATTCGCTGCACGTTTAAAAAAAGTAGGCTACTTGAGAAGTTTCTTGGTGTTCGTGGAAACGCTTACGTCTTCGTAGTCGGATTTTCTTCGTCTTGCAGTGACAGGCTCTGATTCAACTAGACACTGTCAGAATGTCAGATCCTTCAGGAGGGGACTGCTCTCTCCTCGATCCGTCGTAGCCTATAGCCCCCCCTAGCGACGACCCATTGACGCACAAACGATCTCCGCGTGTTTATCCGCGCACGTTGCATCGAACAGTCCTCCTCGTATCGATACGCCAACGTACCTGAGCTCTTGAAACCAGTCTGTTTGGAAACGAATTTTATCGTTCATCTCAGAATTTACTCCATCCACGTAGACGAGCGTAGTAGCACGCGTCCGGCCTGCATGCATGAATGTCCTATCACGGAATGTATTCTCGAAGTGGGTCCTACGTATAGCGGAGTATCAATCCTTTGTGGCGGGCGGCGTGTATACATGGGCCTACGGCTGTCATATCTCCGAAACTATTCAGGTGATGGATGGAGGACACGATGCACGCTATTCCCGATATCAAGACCCACTTATCGATACAGGTTTTGGCGCTTAACCGTTCTCCGATTACTCCGTCAGTGGTTCCCTACTTTCGACCGGGTAGCTCTTGCCTCAGCCCCGGCGGAAACGCTGCAGGCATAACGTTGCGCGGGGACCCAGTACAAATCGACGGCTGTAGCAGGAGAGCCTCGCCTAAGCACATGGCCGTTGGGCGTTTTGGCCGATTGACGCCATTCATTTCATTATAAGTTCCGCTTATCTTGCTTCCCCAGTCTATTAGCTTCCTCTCGATCTGTCCCTCTCCCTCTCTCTCTGTCTTATCGCATTCTTGGCCGTCAGCGCTTCAGCCTTTCGCTAATATAACCGAACGCACGCCGTCAGCTCAATAAAACGGTAGAGATCCTCTTGGTGGAAGGACCACAACGGTGACATCAACGAGTTATTTACCACCAGGAATACTTCGGCATCGCTAAACACAGACTAAGCCGCACTTACCGCGTACTTGGAAACGCAACGTAAGGATACGATCGTTTGGTCTCAAGAACAGGAGCTCTAGTCGGAAGTTGGGAGCACTCAACAGGAGTTGTCGTTCTCGCTAGGCACACGATTGGAGCCAAACTACAAGAACCTTGCCATTGACTTTTAACATAAGGTAAGCCTCAGCAGTTTTCTGCTAGCAGTATTGATATGATTTGAGTTTTATACATTAAACTTTCAAGAAGTGGGAGACCATCAACCGCTGCCCGGTTGGATCCTCTGGAAACCGGACTCGGACCTCCTTCGGACTACCCTCTCGAACAACCCTTCTGACTAGACACAGCGCTCGTGAATAAGCTGGTACCTGCGCTTGGCTTTCGAGTGGCGCTTTAGAAGTTTGGAGATTACGATTACGATTAAGAAAAAGTTTTGCCTTGAACAGCCAGGTGTCGTCCTTCAATTAGACTTTTTCAGCCCACACTTTTATTCAGCAGAAGGACTCAAAGGTTGGACTGAGGCGCTCACGTAGCAGTAGCTATCCGTTATAGCATTAGATGATGTAAGGTAAGATATAAGGTACACATAAGATAATGTAATGTAATGCAAGGTAAAGTTCAAAGCAACTGTTTGATTTTAAAAATCTAAGAACCTGCAAAGGCGATTTTTCTCTGACAATTAACATGCATGATATTCATATTAATTCATCTCATAATTCATATCCATCCATGTCGCAACTGTTCGCATCAGTAGACGTGTAGGCCTAAGTCTTGAGAGTTCTTAGCAACTCTTTGCGTGATTATCTCTGCAGTCCTTTATTGTCATACACGTATGAAAAGTTGGCACTGTGTTCTTTCATTTGTGCAAAGCGTTCGGCAATCGAATTAATAGCCATATATCAAAGATGACGTTAAAATGTTCAATGCGATAGCAGGTTTCAGGATCTGCAATAGGATTATCATTCTTTTGATTCAGAGTCAAATATTTAAAAGAACTCTAATCTGAACTGCTGCTGGTTAACTGCTTTAGTAGGCCTAGGCCCCCCTATCTAGCCTACACTTTTATGCAAACTCTTTTGCTGTTATTTTTGCTTCTTCGAATCCTGTTTCTTTGCAGCGTATAAAGACGCGTTTCTTCCAAAAGTCGTGCATCAATGTATAATTATAATTTAGGATCCTGCACAAGCTTGCTGATAATGTTTATACGGCGAAGTGAAAAACATAAAACTCTTAAAAGACATATTGGCGCCTCTACATTTAAGCGCCCCAGGCAACTTCCTGCTTTGCCTGTGCCTAAAACCGGTTTAACAAAATAGAGTATCCCCCCTATATGAGTATCCCCCCTAGCGAAATGATGTATCCGGTTTAGTTTGCATAATTGCATTATTGGCGGTTTTTAAGTGTATTCAGTCGTACTGTTTGGATTTATTGTACATATAAAATTTTTAAGTTGCGTATCTTTAGTTTGTAGGTCGACCTGAAATTAATTTACTTCGTTTTTTGTGATTTTGACTGGATTTCGTCTTGGCTATCGTGATGCGTAAGAACATGGGGGATACAATGGTTTATCCCCCCCGGATACTCTACACCGGTTTATTCCATCCGGGTGATATGCTTTAGGGGGGGATAGAATATCACGGGACACAGACACTGAGTAAAATCCTCTGATTGCACGATAGCCACACAAAATGCATCGTCTTCAGACTCCATTTATCTTAATCGATTCGTACAACTGGTCCTTGCAAGTGATCTGTAATAACCATAACCACCAATTTTATTGCTTCAATTTGTAAGATAACGTCATACAGTAAAACAAGATATTTATAGTTAAACCGAAAGCGAAGGGAGAGAAACCCTTGCGGGACCAAAGTCCCGCTAGCAGGGTTACCCAAGTACAGAAAGAGACAGTGACAGGTTGTGCGTAGTACAACTAACTGTTATAAGAACTTATATCTAATTAACTAGTTAACAAAGACAAAGAAATTAAAAGCCATAAGTGAGTGTGTATCATCACCGAGTTAGGCTATATGAACTTTTCCATAAATCCTTCATGCAAACTATTGACCTATAGCCATGGTATTGAAAGGCCACACACTCGCTTTTGAGAAAATAACAGTCTTCGAATACGTTGCTCGTGGTTTGACGGATATTTCGGCCGAAGAGCAACTCTCACAACAGTTCAACAGCTGTTCTTACTGCTTATAATTATTATGTCTTTAAATACCAGGAAGTAGAGGCGAAGGCAACACAGTAGCTATCTGACACCTGGCGAGTGCAGCTTGTTTTAGAGATCCTGAAAAGGCGCTATATTAAATGCATGCATATACAAACATACGTAATATTTTATCATATACGTATACGTAGGCCCTATAAATATAATTATACATGCGTACGTATTATACAACTAGTTATTTTGTAAGTTAGTAACTTCACTGGCTGACTCAATTGACTCTTTAAACTTCGACTCAAGACTTATTTGTTCCCTAAGGCCTACCCTGCTGTTAGCTGACTGTGAGGCGACATGGTAACGGCTAAACATAGCCTACATAAATAAACACACACACACACTCACAAATATGCATTGTCGTAAGCTGCATGTTTGCATCCACATGCATACATACAAACACACATGCATATTATATACATATACAAATACACACTTGCATACATGCATACATACATACATACGTACGTACATACATACATACAAACATACATACATACATACATACATGCATGCATACATACATACATATATACATACATACATACATACATGAATGCATACATACATACATACATACATGCATGCATATATACATACACACATACATACACACATACATACATATATGCACACATACATAAAAAAATTATATGGCTGTTGTTCGTTGTTGCTGTAGGCGTTCGTCAGATGGCGTCCCTGCTCCTCCTTCTCCTTTGTCTCTTCGTCGGTTCGTCGTTGTCCAGTGCCACTCCTTTGCTCGGCTGTGGCTTTGGCGATCGCCAGATGTTGCCTTCGGACCGAATCAAGGACTTCCTCGACTGCCTTCGGAACCAAGGTCACGACGAGGAGATCCTGACTGAACTGAAGAAGTCCTTCGTCGAGGGCCAGGCAGCCACTCCTAGCCTTGTTCCGCCCAACTGCGCCCCGGAAACGGCGGCCTACGAGCGAGGCAGGTTTCCGTACTGCTCCGGAATGTCCGATCTGCAGTGCCGGACCCTCATCCTTGTCCTTGACAGTCTCGTAAACGCCCCTCCGAGGACGCCCTACGGTGGAGCTATTTCCGTAGAGAAGATCTTCCAAGATCCAGTTCAGGTGGTGGCACAGGACAGCTCCTCCTCATCCTCATCCTCATCCTCGTCTTCCAGCGATGACCAAGAGGCTCAGGCAGCTCTGATGGACATCATCCTCGCTCGCTTCAACGATATCCTGGAGGAATACAAACGCTGGAGAATGGAGAACGGTCGTCGCAAGAAACGATCAGCGGCGGAAGATTCCACCGTTCCAGTTCCACCACAAATAGACGACAAGAACGGAAACAAGACGGCCACTTCCGGTCAGAAGATCGATACGTCACCGGCGGAAGATGGCGCCAAAGCTACGTCCTCAAGGCGCATTCGTTCGGTTAGAGCGCGGAGACAGGCGGACCCGGGTCTTCCCTTCAAGATGCCGGCGAAGCTGACACCGGAAATGCAAGCAGTGCTCGAGGGTTACCTGGCCTGGAGGGAGAAGAACGGGTACGGGAAGATGTCTGGAAGATGGGGTTGATCAACTGACCCCCTCCGTGACGTAATAATGCCCACAAACAGCTTCGCCTGACTCTGTAGTAGTCTCGCTATTTCACTTCTCGACTAGCAAGATCTTACGACTGCCGTAACCTACATTACAGTAATTATAAACTATTTAGCAACGTAGCTGTGTATAGAGAGCTTCCGAGAAGGGCGCTATATAAATTTACTTCAAATTAGTCACCATTCGGTGGAGCTATGACAAGTACTGACAAGTAATCTTTATTTGTAGATCTCGTTTAAGATAAACAGCACACGACTGGTTTAATTTGTGTCTTATGCGGCGCTTGAACTGGAGAATCTCCTCTCAGTTGCTGAATAACTTACTAGCTTACTAACTTATTTGTATAGGAGAAAGCGAGTGTGAAGTAAATAGTTCTGTGTTCTGCGACCAGTTGTGATTGTCGGAGAAAACATCGGTGGGGAAAGTGGTAAGAATTGGTGGGTCACAATAATTCAGGGGTTGCTGCGAATGACAGTGCTGGAAAGTGCCTCTATGTATGGATGTATGCATTATGTGTAATTGTGTATGCATGTATGCATGTGTGTATGTATGTAGGCATGTGTGTATGCATGAGCGTACGTACGTATGTATGCATGTCTGTGGTTTGTATGCAAGTAGGCATGCATTTTGGACTTTTATTACCGAAACCCACTTTTCAGTCAGTAACATTATGTACATTGTACAATGATAAAACGATGTAGCCTATTTTAAGTCCAGCCTCTATTTCGAGTTTAGCAAAAGAGGTTCACATTTGTAACTGACACACGATTGACAGCAGAGAAGTTACAAGTTTATTAACTACATTTAACTAGAAAGAAATAATCAAATAATTAAATGAGTTTGACAATAAAAACAAATCAGAAAAACGTCAACCTGCAGAAGCAATATCAACTAAGCAAGGAACTCAAACAGCTGCGATAACTAATTGTAGGCAACAACTACTCCGGTTTTTACTTGTGATACAACAAATAGTGGACCTACTCCGAATAGTATGCCCACTGGTAGGCTACAGATAGTACTATAGTAGGCCTACTGGTACAAATTTGAAATTATGCTACCATATATAATACTAGTGCAAATATTGCCAAATAGTAGGGCCTACTCTAAAAAAGAAGATCCAGAAATTTAGAGGGTTCTATATTTCAGACCGTCAAGTCGGCAATCCAAGAAGCCTTGGGTGCAAAGGGAAATGATAGACTCGAATGAATATCAGACTCTACAGGAAGGCAGTTTTTGTTGTCCTGTCATGTTCAAGAAACAGCGCTTTGATTTAATTGCAACCGTAGGCTACTCGAAATCTTGAAGTGTCTAAATGCGGAGTGATGGAACAATGGTAACACTTTGTGGCGTGAAGAGGACGGAAAGGAAAGGAAAGGAAAGAGAACAAGAGGCGAAGACGATTAAATAAACTGACCATATTAAATCACCAGACAAACTAATCAGAGTTTAACCAGTACAGACTAACCATGTAGACTGACCACATAGCACTATTTTGTGGTATGGGGAAAGTTGCTAAAGATGGACCACGTAAGGATGATCGTCTTTTTTCACCATCTATTGTAAGAAAATAATTATACTACGCGGCCATTACATAGATTGGGTGTTAATATACAAGTAGATATAATATAATTTTAATTTAAATAATTTGGATGAGAAAAATATTAAAAATAAAAAATTGCAGAAATGGTCCATCTTAAGAACCTGGGCGCCAAAGATGAACCATGGAACAAATGTATTGCTAAAGACGGGTATCCAGTCTTTATTCATCAGCCATGCCTGCTAAAATAGGCTTACACTTTACAGCACACATTATGTAATTTTCTTTAATAGATAACGAAAAGAAATTATGAAAATGTCCTCATTTTCTTAATTTTTTAAATTCAGAAATAAAAATTTTAAAATTTAAACAAAAATTTTCAACTTTTCTTGCAGTTTAACACTTTGTCCATATTCTCTGTTTTAAAAAACAAATGCAATTACGTATAGTAACCGCAGTAGTAATAATCAGCATGAATTAACATGTCTAAAGAAAAACTAACATATCAGCTATGCACACACGTTTGCTGTAATTGCCATTATTGCCTAAGATGGACCATAGTTGCATAACATGGACCACACATGTTTCATCTTTAGGCAACTTGCATCCATCCACTTCCAACTCGAGCTACTTTTTAAACAGTCATGGTGTTGGATTTTCTTGCAGGCTAACCTGTAAGGAAATGAAAAGCTTAGTTTATAAAAGAATTTAATTCTTTCTAGCAGGTCCCTGCTCGGTTTCTGAGTCATTTTTACCCCAAACGATTATTAGATCAAGCAATGTCAAATATCTTTTTGTCTGTTTCTCGAACATCTTACCACTTAGCATACATATAATTATTTCGTTTCAGCCACCTTGTGACCTGCTAGCTAGGACACCATCACGTGATAACCCAGTTTCAATCCTTGTGGCCAATCACAGAGTGGTTCGTCTTAGGCGCTGGTCCATCTTTAGCAACTCTCCCCTATCTCTATCCATATTTACGCTGATGACACCCAACGATATTTAATAAAACTTTCGACCTCTAACATTGATAATTCAAAAACCAGACTCATTGCTTGCTTCCATCAGATACAGTCTTGGTGTGCATCCATGCGCCTGAAGCTAAATGCGAATAAAACGGAATTGATATGGTTTGACAGTCAATCCAGATCACATCTTGACTTGCAAACTCTCTCCCTGCAACTAGATGAAACCTGCTCTATCCAGCCTTATAATGTAGTTCGTGATTTGGAGTTTTTCTTTATAGTAAACTATGTCTAATCATATTGGCTCTATCACTAAAGCTTGTTTTTCATCTCCGACGAATACGCCAAATCAAGCGCTGCCTTAATACAATACAATATTCGTTTATTGACTAATCAAGGTTGACACAAACGCAACTTTCTTACATTATGAGGCTGTAAGTGGAGAGTTTAAGACTGTAGCTATTTGTGCTGTTAATTAGCTATTAATGAGCATTACTTTTAGTCCATTCACTTCTGTTATCCAGGATTGACTACTGTAACTCAATACTCTATGGTCTGCCAAAATCAACCTTTTCACCGCTTACCTCGATCTGTTATCTACACTGCAGCTCGTATAGTCAGAAACCTTGGCCCTAGATATCACATCACCAACTCCCTTCAGCAATTACAATGGTTACCCATTCAGGCTCGGTTAGACTATCATTTAAAATCTGTCTTTTCATGTTCAAAGTAATGTCAGGTTCTGCTCCTCCTTACTTATCATCTTTAGTCACACCATGTGCTGCTCTTGAGTCAAGACGTGGCTTGCGATCAGCTTCGAAAAGAGACTTTGCAATCAAAAGAACAATGTACAATTTGGAAACAGAATGTTTGAAGTCGCTGGTCCAGCTGAATGGAACTCTTTACCAGAACCAATCCGAAGATCATCCTCAATTAATATTTTTAAATCTAAACTTATAACTTATCTCTTCTCTAAGTACTATGATTAGTAACTACATGGTAACGCGTCCTTTGAGTAAGACTCTGTTTTATTACGGCGCGTTATAAAATACAAGTTGTATTGTATCGTATAGCTTGACCACAAGGACCTATTAGGCCTATACACAGGTCTGGAAAATCCTTATGTAACGTCGTGTGCCTAGTTTTTTTTTTGGGGGGTAATCGGGGTCAAGAAAATTTAACATCTTGTTTTCATAACAAACGCATTCTATTAATTATATTTATAAAGGCAGATTGACGAATAATTATGTTTGCAAAATGGATAATTGCCGGCGGAGATTTAAAGCATCATATAATACTATTAGAAAGAAAATTAGAAGTGGGGCGACATCTATGTTTAAGAGTGAAACCGATGTACAATTGTACACGATATTTTCAGGAGTAACCATTCCTCTTGATACAGATTCCTTGAGTTGACTATATATATAGACTGACAATAGAGACTGGCCATAGATACTGATCAGTTAGATTGACCAGAGACTGACCATGAAACTGACCAGTGACGGATCGGTGGTCAAGTGTGAAGCGATCGAGACACCACCTGCTCCTGTCCCCAGGCGAATGAGATATTGGCCGCCATCTGGTGTCCGCTGTAAGAAATCCGTCGTTCGCAGACAATAAAGAGAAAGCCGCGAACGAAGAACGAGAAGCAGACAGGATGCGAATAGGAAGAATAGTATTCAACTGAAGTAACTGCATTTATATCACTTCTGTGAGACTCTTAAGTGGCGCTACATAAATGTCTTGTTACATTACATTACATTACTTAACCGTTGTTCCAAACGCGGCTCGCAGCGTGAAGTGTTTAAAGACTCTCACCAACAGCTGCAGAGGATTGACGAATATGCAGCCAACACAACTACATATTTTAGGCCTAACCCTAATAACTGCATTGATTAATATAATCATGTTAATATGTTATTCGTTGATTTAAGAGATTTATATAGCGCCCCTTCAAGATTATCTACTCAGGAGCGCTCCCGACCCAACCCCGGCTAAAGAGAACAGGTTGAGATTAGCGCAGAACGTGGCCGCAAGGGCTCGAGGCCTTAGGCGTAGATCCACAGGCAGCCCATTCCAGATTGCAGGGCCAGCAACAGAAAAGGCACGGCGCTGCATAATAGATGTGCGTGACAGGGAAACAAGAAGCTCAGCCTGGTTAGAGGAGTTATTATGATTAACGTAATAATATTTCATAAACGTGACTAATATGCGACATTAAATTGACATTATTGTATAAAACGTTTGAACATTAATACATTGATGTATGTATGGGACAAGAAAATGCAGAGAATTATATAAGAAAGAAAAAGCTAAAATGGATGAGACAGGTGATTCGTGTGGATAAAGATATATCAAGCGATGATCTGAATTCCTGAAGGGAAAAGGAAGGGAAAGGCCAAGAAGGGAATTGACTGGAGACCATCAGGGACCATCTGAGATGCTTGTGGATGTCGTTGGACGAAGGCAGGAAGACTGGTGATGGGCAGAGACGAACAGAAAAGCTTCATTGGTCTATGTGCACACCTACACAGGAAGAACTAAGTGCCGAGATTAGAAAACAAGACATGGGCTACATAAAGCGCCTTCGGTAGGTACCTCTCCCTCGCACCATAAATAATCCTTCACTTCGACAAGAACGACAAAATTTATCATCCTTAGGCAAATGGTTTACATTCAGCATAGTTTCATTCGTTAGGAGAATGGAATGGAATGGAATGGAAAGAATGGAATGTGACCTACAACATTTCAACCTGATCAGCAGTATCTGTCCGCTTTACAAAGAGGCGTTATATCAATGTCAGCATTGAAGCAGAAGTATTGTACCGTCGACCTGAAGTGCAAACACCGTAAATCAGTCCAGCTGCCTTCGTAGGAAGTGTTCATTAATAAATAAGGACTTCGATTCGTCAGAGTGTAGTGTAGCATCTTCTCACTGCCTGTGTGAAGTAGCTGAACTAGTTTTATAGTTGAGTTCCCTAGATGGCGCTATTTTAAAGCTAACGACGAATGATTCTAAAATAAAAGCGTCGGTTGAACTTTTGCATGTATGTATGTATGAGCACTTGTTATAGCGCCCCTTCAAGATTTCTACTCAGAGGCGCTCCTGACTACAGCGCGGACACTGAATCGGAGTTTCACGCCGAAGCGCATGAGCAATTGCGAGTGAAGGACTTGCCCAGGGTTCCTACGCGGCGGCTTGAGGTGGATTCGAACCCGCAACCCTCCTGCTGCAAGGCACCGAACATACCCCTACAACACCGCGCCCCACTGACTTTATTGCGATGGACAGTCTTGCACGCTGACCCACAGTCACCCACTACACTATCATCGCCATTTAAATTAAGCTACAGCTGTTCCATAAGGCCTGTTACAACAATTGAATTGCACAATTTAATTGTTCAGTATTATCTCTGCCTGCAATGGACTCGTATCTCGTATGCAATGACCAATTTCCGGGGGGGCCCTCCTCCACAACTCCAGTCTTCCTCATCCTTGCACCTAGTGACCTGTACCAATAACCCACATCAGTCGTCACATCACTATCCAACATAGAGTCCATCTGTCTGCGCTGATTCGGTCAGAACAGACTGCATGGAGCGTGGTTTCTCCACCAAACATTGGCAAACATTCCCTTACCTCTCGCCGCTTCAATTCTAAACCCCATCCGCCTGTCTGTCTGGCTGCCTGCCTGCCTGCCTGCATGCCTGCCTGCCTGCCTGCCTTCCTGCCTTTGGATCTTGACCTGTAACTATATCTGACCTCATCCGCCTATAGATAGATTTTGCTTAGACTAAGCGCATGTGAATGTTCCAGCGACTTGGCTCGTTTGGGCGCTGTATAAATCTCGAGATTAGGATTAGGATTACGATGACCATTTACAAAGTTTAACGCTGGGATCTACATGTCGCATTTCCTCCATTATTCCTCAACTTGATGTTCAATGGTGGATAGACCACCATGTTATAAAAGCACGTATAATGTGTTTCATCTATAAGCAGCGCTAATATTTGCACGCGCTTGGAGACGCAGTATTAATATGATTTCCGTCGTTTGATATAAATTGCTTGAGTGCTCCTGTGTTTATCTCCGGATTTGATCTGCATATCTAGTCATCTCTAGTGTTTGGTACATTCAACAGAGTATTGGTTTTGGAGACTAGAAAACAGACATCTTGGATTGACATCATATATATCGTTCAGCCTCATTTCATACCAATCTTCCTCTTTTTAGTCTTCCTTACTTTCATTCGCTTCTGCCTTCGTGTTTCTCGTCCTCTTCCATTTCCAGTATCCTATAATCGTCTTTCGTCTTCCATCTCCTCCTTTTTCATCCTCCTCTTCCTCGACGTAAGCCTCCTCCTCCTCCTACAACTAATCCTGCTCCTACCACTTCTCCTATTCCTCCTCCTTGTCCTACTTCCTCTTCTTACTTCCTCCTACTACACTTCCTTCTTCTTCTACTCTTTCTCCTCTTCCTCCTCCTATTGACTCCACCTCCTCCTCCTCCTCTTCCTCCTCCTCGTCCTCCAGACGCATCCGTTCTTCCTCTGGCGTCTCATAAACTCAATGTAACATGACGTCGGAATGGATGGCCTTCGTTAATCGTCTTCATCGCTCGAGGGCCTCACTCCCTCCTCCCCCAACGACCACCTTCTCTTCCGTCCTGCTTCAGCAGCCGCCACATCGGCGACCATCTTCTCCACTCCATCCCTCTTCCCTCCCTCCCTCCATCCTTCTTCCCTCCCTTCCTCCCTCTCTCCTTCCCTTCCTCCTCAGGACACCGGATGCGCTGGGCTGACAGCGTTAAATAACATTCATTATGTATACAAGCACTGTCCAGTTCTTCTCCTCTCTATCTCTATCGCTCTGCTCTGCCAACGTCCCTTCCCTTTCCTTTCCATTCACGTTCCTTCCATTCCCTACTTTCCCTTCTATTCCCTTCTATTCCATTCCCTTCCCATCCCTTCCATTCCCTTCACATTCACTACATTTCCTTCCATTTCCTTCCATTTTCTTCTCTTCCATTCCTTTCCAGTCCATTCCATCCGCTTTCCTTCCATTTCCTTCCCTTCCCTTCCTTTCCATTTCCTTCCATTCCCTTCCCTTCCTTTCCATTTCCTTCCATTCCCTTCCCTTCCTTTCCATTTCCTTCCATTCCCTTCTCTTCCTTTCCATTTCCTTCCATTTCCTTCCATTTAATTTCATTCCATTCCATTCCCTTCTCTTCGCCTCTGGTCCCCTTTCCATCCTTTTCTTCCACCTGGTCCTGTTCGTCCATTTGTCTGTCATTCAGGCCATCGGCGACAGTTGATTGGTTCATCAGTCAAGAGCCTTTCCCACAGACCACGGCCAGACGAAACAATCCTAGTTACAGAATGGATGCACATAATTATATACATGAATACATTTACAACATCTGACAGCACTAAAAGCCATAAACATGTATTCTGCACTTATATATATAAATATATCTATATCAAAACTATAAACGAGGATCCAATATATATAAATATATATATATGTATATATACATACACATATGTATATATATATATTTATATTGAATCGTTTAGGTTAGCATGAGTGCCTTCGAGAAGTCCTTAGAGGACTTCGTAATGGAAATGTCCAGATACGTATTATGCATACAAACGTAGCTACTCCTATGCACGTACATGTCTAATGTCGTGTATAAATAACCATACATGAATATGCATGACTACGTATGAATATGCATAGCGGGGAGTGAGGCCCTGATGTATTTAAGCAAAAACCGACCGACCGTCGAGGCGAAGTGAGGAGCGAGGAGAGACGGAGAGAGTGAAGCACGAATGTATCAGGGATCGTCGTTGATGAAGTGAGTCAGGAGAAGCGGTGAACGATTCAACGAGCGACCGATGGATGCATCAGTGAACAGTTCCTGTCTCTGCCTCCCTCGGCTTCTGCTGTTGCTGCTGCTGCAGATATATATAGCATCTTGTCGTCATCGTCATCTCTCTCTTGAAGAATCGCAGACGCCGGACTGCAGCAGTCTGTCCGTCAGCTATCTGCATGTGCTGCTGTTGCAATGTGATCTATCTCTTCTGATTTCCGGAGGGTCTTCTCATACCGCGGCTGATCCTGGAGCGACATCGATTCGTGGCTTCTATAGATATCGATAGGATTGATTGGTGCTGCATGGTAACGCTCTTTCAGCGTGGACTCGTGATCACATACGCCGACTTGTAACTGGAGCCTAACTAAGTATTGTCTGGCAATAGCAGCGAACTGTGTCTGACAAAAGCAGTCATTGTTGCTACTGTAGTCGTTCTTATGCTTAGGCATTCGGATTTTTGTTAACGTAAGACGATTAGCGTAACTTTACCAGCCAGACAATTGTGTAGACTCTTTCACAGTGTTTCCATTCCACGTGGCGTTCGTGAATACACGTTCGTCTCCAAATGATATGACCGGACAACCTCTCTGACTTGACGTAACACGCGTGACAAGCTTAATAGTTTGATTGTGCTCTTAGTTAAGCTAAGAGATCTACGTTTAGAATTTGCGAGTTGTCAACGTTTTGTTCAGTTTCTTGTAGCGCTAGAAAATTTGTGGATAGTTATGTCGAGTCTTTTCCGTGTATGGTGGGCTAGCCATCAACCGATGCCAACCAGAGAAGTCTTGATGGTCGGCTGTGGCGATTGAAGAACCAGTTACGGAAAGTGATATTGATGCTGGTGTTTTCCGATCGGATTAAAGGCTCAGACGGTTGGCTGGTCGGATGTCTTTGATATTCATTGGATCAGGTAAGTCACGCTTTTGTAAAATTTGTCACATATTACATTACATTAGGTGAACTATCAACACGTGAACGGTGTGATAGCTGAATATACAAGCACTCAGAAATCCTGACTGAAACACGAACGGAGAGCGACTAACTTTATTAACACAGTATTGTATTGTATTGTATCTAAAGATTTATATAGCGCCTCTCTCAGAATAACTATTCAGAAGCGCTCTCAGCTCGAAAACCCCGGGAGAAAAGAAACGTCTTTAAAGTATAATTTGACTTTATACAGTCAATGCTATATAGTTTTAGTCGGGTCCCACCACCCTCATCCCTTCGTTGCTTGAAGACTTTCTTATTTCCTCGGACTGTTAAACAGTTTTTGGTTGACGAAAAACCCAATGAATTCTTATGCCCAGATCCATCCCATCACTTCTGAAGCACTCTGTCCAAATCTACATCAATGTCTGTGTGTATTTAGACAAGTGCCAATCCGTTCACTCTTTCTTCGGATGTTGTTGTTCTCAGAGAAGTCTTTAACCTTCTCAGGGTACAGAAGGATCTTTCACAGCAGCAAGAACCGACTGGCAGAGATAGCAGCAGCTGCAGTATCGTGTAAATATTGGGGAATAATATTGGATCGCAAACACGCACTGTTCCCAGAAGTGTGGGAGGCTTGAACTTGCGGAAGCTTTGAAATTTCAATCATTTTATTGTTAACAATCAAGCTTCAGTCACACAGACCATTGGCAAAATCCTGATCAATGAAGTTCCAGTATGCAAGAGGACGCAACTGTGCCTCATACTGGCTACGCCTATAAACACTCTTTATTAAGAGGCAACACAGTAAGTACTTATCACGGTGTATATTACAGTCGAATGGGTCTATTGCATTTTAAGCCTGAATTACTGCGTAATTAAGTCTCCTATTAAGTAGGATATAAATAACTATGTATCAGTCAGTGGGTGGGTGGATGGGTGGGATGGGTGCCCGGGTGGGTTGGTGGATGGATTGATGGATGGATATAGATGGATATATATATATATATATATAGATAGATAGATAGATAGATAGATAGATAGATAGATAGATAGATAGATAGATAGATAGATAGATAGATAGATAGATAGATAGATAGATAGATAGATAGATAGATAGATAGATAGATAGATAGAGAGACAGACAGACAGACAGACAGACAGACAGACAGATAGACAGATAGATAGATAGATAGATAGATGGACAGGACAAAAGGACAAACAGACAGATAGACTGCTGCCTCTCCATGCATTTTATTTAACCTTCGAGGCAGTGAGGACTTAGGTCCACAGGGATAACTCTGTATCGTGACGGTGGTGACAGTCACCGCCACTTTTAGACCTGGTGCCGAAATATTTTTGCGACATGACAGTGTTATTTTGGCTTGAACCAAGTCCAAGCAACGACATGTAACGGCGGTGTATACTTCTTGGATACTTAATTATCGCTGCCTTTCACGTTAGCTTACTTACTTTTTCAGTTGCATAAATTAGTGACGTCATCTATCTTGTTGTTGTTGACAGTGGGTAGGGATGAGGAGATTAGTATTCATCACTTTGCGGGGTAGGTCTAAACCTATGTGGTTCGGTGATTACGTATGTTGACGAATGCAGAGTACGTAGTCACTGTTTAACGACGTGTCGTGTCATAAAAAGCGTCGGCCTTTTCCTCCTAATCCAGGATTGAGACTGACACTTCCAGAGAAAAACGGCAGTGGCTAATGAAAGTAGTGATGGCAGACGGAAGAGGGAGGGAATGAGAGAGGGATATAGAGAGAAAGAGAGAAAGAGAAAGAGGGAGGGAGAGAGAGACAGAGAGACAGAGACAAAGAGAAAGAGAGAGAGGAGGGAGAAGGGAGAGAGAGAAAGACAGAAAAAGACAGAAAGAAAGAGATGGAGGGAAGGAGGGAGTTAGACAGAGAGATAGAGAGAGAAAGGAGGGAGAAGGGAGAGCTAGAGACAAAGAGAATGACAGAAAGATGCCGACGAAAACATCAAAGAAAAAACATCAAAGAAGGAAGGATTGTTGAACAATGGATTATTCTTACCTACCTCTGACCACTGGTCTTTCCATGCATCCCTCCCCCACAGCCTGACATGACCTGTCGTGCATTCCATGCTGCTGCCCTCAAGGAATGCAACCGACTGCCAATGTTTCTCCTATGCTCACACACGTTTCTGTTCCTTCAAGAAACGCCTCAAATTCCTCAATACTAACAATTTCTGAACATCTGTTCTTTTTCAGGCGACTTACTATAGCCGCGCCTCAAATGGACACTTTTGTGTGACTTAGCGCACGTTAAAAATTTGTAGGCCTAATAATAATAATATTTATAATGATTATAGTGATAATAGTGATAATAGTGATAATAATAATAATAATAATAATAATAATAATAATAATAATAATAATAATAATAATAATAATAATAATAATGTCGAGGCGCACCAGCCAATCACAGGCCTCTATCGATCAACAGCCTAATGTCAACAAAGCCAGCGGTGTGTGTAGCAGGTGCTTGGCAGTAAGACAACTGCACCTCAAGGACGGAACCGTCCACCTGCACGGCCCCAGGAACAGCCCCTGCCCCGGCTCGCGACAGCCCCCGCTGTCCTCGACGTCGGTGAGTGCTGCAGGGACAGAAGAACCTCAACCGGTCGATGGAGGGGCAGTGGGGTCGGCTCAACCTGACCCCACGAACGGGGCCTACACAGCATGCGCCAGCAGTGGTTATGACCGACTACAACACCCAAGACAACAAGGCGGCAGGATACTTAAACATATCCCCAAAGGGGCCAGATTTGCTTGTTCTACAGCCATTACTGCCATCCTGCAAGCCATCTGTGACAAACCGGAGAGAGTCGAGCCCTGGCGTCAACTGTTGTGGTTCGCCGCTAACATACTGGAGCAGCCACCGCGGGCAGGCAGGAGACGCAATCTCGCGAATATAGTCAAGAAACGATTGGACAGACAGGACTTTCATCGAACCGAAGACGCGATTGAGAAGGACAGGGACAGCGGGCGCTACAGTAAAGAATGGAACGCAAAGGACCTGCTCCTGGCGGCGGTCAATTCTAAACTCGAAGAGGGCAACATACGGGCAGCCACACGGATTCTCTGCAGCCGCGACTTCCCGGTTAGAGCAACGAACGAAACTTTTGCCTCTATGCAAGAAAAGCACCCCACGGACGGCTGGAGCGCTAACCTAGCGCTACTACCGAATGTGGCAGAGACCATTCCAATTCAGGTCACAGAGAAAGAAGTAGAAGACGCTGTCCGATCTTTTCCGACTGGATCATCTGGAGGCCCGGATGGCATGCGTCCCCAACACCTGCTGGACCTGCTGAAGAATCGCGAGTCCTCTGTGGATCTACGTCAGGCCCTGACAGGATTCGTCAACATTATGCTGAGGGGCGAATGCCCGCAAGAGGTCCGCAGCCTGATGTTCGGTGGTAGCCTCATAGCCCTCTCAAAAAAGACCGGAGGGCTCAGACCTATCGCAATTGGCTACGTGTGGAGGAGGCTTGCGGCAAAATGTGCCAACAAATATGCAATTAATAAGCTGGCGCCAGTCTTCGCGCCCCTCCAGGTTGGCATCGGCACTCCGGGTGGAGGAGAGGCCGCGGTCCACGCGGCAAGAGGTTTCGTGACCGACATGACTCAGGATAAGATCTTCGTCAAACTGGACTTCGCCAACGCCTTTAACACCATGCGCAGAGATGTGATGCTCCAGGCAGTACACGACACCATTCCCGAGCTCTACGCCTTCGTTCACCAGGCATACTCGGCGGAATCTCTTCTTCAGTTCGGTGCGTTCGAGGTCAGGTCACAAATGGGGCCACAGCAAGGAGACCCTCTGGGTCCTTTACTCTTTTGCTTGCCGTTACAGCCATACCTGCGCAATCTTGAAGCCGACTTCCGGTTAGGATTCCTTGACGACATCTCACTGGGAGGCAAAATGGAGAACATTCGACACGATCTGGCCACAATAGCGGATCTAGAACAATCACTGGGCATCCGTCTAAACCGACAAAAATGCGAGTATCTCTCGGATATCGAGTGCACGGACGACGCTCTTGCCGGCTTCCAACGAGTGGATCGAGATACAGTAACCCTGCTTGGTGCACCATTGTTCAGAGGGAAGGCCTTGGACAAAGCACTGCAGGACCACAGCAACACATTAGAGATGGCGTTGAATGATCTCACTTGTCTCCAAGCACAAGGCGCGCTCATGCTACTACGATCCTGCTTCGGAGCGCCGAAACTTACATACCTACTACGCTCGGCCCCTTGCTGGGGTCACCCCATCTTGGAAACTATCGACACCCAGATGAGACATGGCCTTGAGAGGATCCTTAACATCGAACTAAACGACACTCAGTGGTAACAGGCCACACTGCCAATCAGGGATGGCGGCCTCGGCGTGAGACGGGTCACGATGCTGGCATCTTCAGCTTTTTTAGCGTCAGCTGCATCGACCAAGACACTCGGGGCGGCCATCCTCGACCGTGAGGAACTGATGGATGATTTCGAGAAGGAAATACAAGAATCTCGAAGATCGACGTTGCCAGTAGGCGAGGCGCCAGCTTGGAACAGTCAGAAGACCTGGGACAGACCCTTGATTGATCAAGACAAGGCGACGGTGTGGTCTGCGAACATCGACCCACTAAACCGAGCAAGACTGGGAGCAGTTTCATCGCCCCACGCCGGAGACTGGCTTTCAACCGTGCCAATAGCTTCCTGCGGACTGGGTCTGAGCAACGAAGCGATCCGAGTGGCGATTGGCCTACGCCTGGGCCTCAACCTATGCGCTTCACATCAATGTCAATGTGGTCAGATTGCGGACCCTGGAGGTCACCACGGACTGGTGTGCAAGCAATCTGGAGGAAGAGCAAGCCGACACTTTGCAATGAATGATGCCATATGGAGAGCCCTTCAGAGAGCAGACATCCCCAGCTCGAAAGAACCCCCAGGGCTCCTGCGCACCGACGGAAAGAGACCGGATGGAGCGACGCTCGTACCGTGGGCAGGGGGAAAGTACATGACCTGGGACGTAACCAGCATCCATACTTGCGCAGCATCTTACATTCAAATTACGTCGACAACACCTGGGAGCGCAGCTGAACTGGCAGCCTCGCGCAAAATAACGAAATATGCAGATCTCCCCGCAACTCACAACTTCGTTCCCATTGCCCTAGAATCACTGGGCCCAATAAATAGGTCAGGACGAGAGTTCATTTCGGAACTAGGACGTCGGGTGACTGCCGCCACCGGCGATCCTTTGGAAACCAAATATCTGTTCCAGCGTTTGTCAATCTGCACGCAGCGGTATAACGCCATAGCATTCAGAGGGACTTTTATGCACAACACCGGGGACGAGGACCACGAGCCATACTAGGCGTGATTATTCTTCGGAATTGCTTTTAGAAGCCTGAGGGATCATTTATACCTCAAGCAAAAATTAAAAAAAAAATAATAATAATAATAATAATAATAATAATAATAATAATAATAATAATAATAATAATAATAATAATAATAATAATAATAATATGCCCGTGGAGTTCTAACCGTTCCAGGCTTTTACGTTTTAATTAATCTTGAAGTCCCTGAGGGATCATGTTTACCTCGGGGCCCAAAAAAATAATAATAACA
>JACEVL010000831.1:1037500-1090000 GCA_020284085.1 Aporrectodea caliginosa | reverse complement strand
GCAGTGAGTGAGCGGGCGACAGTGCGAAGCTGACGCAATTGGTAGAAGCAGTCACGGCTAAGGAGGTTGATATGGGGAGCAAAGGAGAGCTCTCGGTCCAATGTGACGCCCAGGTCGCGCACAACAGAGGAGAAGGGGAAAAGAGGAAAGGCGGCATCGAGGGCGACCATGTCTAGCTTAGCCAGTTGCTGGCGGGTGCCCAGCCAGATGAACTGGGTTTTAGCAGAGTTTAGCCGCAGCCGGTTGGACGACATCCAGGTCTCAAGGGCTCCCATGATCGAGCTCATAGCCCGAGTGGTCGCTATAGCGTCAGAGGCAGAGCAATGCAGGTAGGCCTGGACATCGTCTGCATATAGCTGGGCCAAAGCAGAATAAGAGGCGAGCAGTGAGGCAAGGTCAGAAGTGTAGATAAGGTAGAGGAGAGGTCCCAAGACGGAGCCCTGAGGTAGCCCATAGGGGGCAGGGACTAGGGGACTGCGGGTATACCCGTACCCGCGGGTTTTCCCGTACCCGACCCGTACCCGCGGGTCGGGTACGGGTCGGGTACGCATCTCACGGGTCGAGTCGGGTACGGGTAGGGTCATCACGGGTACGGGTATACCCGGTTTTACCCGTGCCGACGTGAAGTTTTGGGGTTACAATGTTACCATTATTTTGTCACAATTGTTACAACGGTCACCAAGTTTCTTTGATTGATTGATTGATTGATTGATCATTACATAGCCTATAATAGAGACTATCGGCACACAATGAGCCTGACCTAGTCTGCAACGTACCATTAACAGTTACTTATTGTTCTAGGTGACAGCGTATATAGACCACGGAGATAAAATGTATAATGCAATTGAGACAGCATAACAGCTGTAACAGCTGTAAGTGAAAGGTTCCATAAGTTGACTGCCTATTATTATTATTACAATTACAACTACAACTGGTGCTGCTGCTGCTGCTACTACTTCTGCTACTACTGCTGCTGCTGCCGCTGCAGCTATTATAATAATAATAATTATTATTATTCATTACTACTACTACTGCTACTGCTACTGCTACTGCTACTGCTACTGCTACTGCTACTGCTACTGCTACTGCTACTGCTGCTGCTGCTGTTGTTGCTGCTGCTGCTGCTGCTACTACTACTACTATTACTGCTACTACTACTACTACTACTAATGCCACTACTACTGCTACAACTACTGCTATTGCTACTACTATTACTGCTACTGTTATTATTATTTCTACTACTAGGCCTACTACTACAACAACTACTACTACTATCATCATCAGTCTATTTATTATTATCACTACTTGCTGAGTTGTAAGTCTATTGGCCTGGTAGGAATTGGGACTTTGGGAAGGCGTGGTAATGACGTGACGGGTACTGTACGGGTACGGGTATACCCGCGGGTACGGGTAGGGTCGGGTAGTAATTTTGAGTACGGGTCGGGTACGGGTACGGGTAACGGTTCTGTGTTACGGGTACGGGTCGGGTAGCAAAAATGCTGTACCCGCAGACCTCTAGCAGGGACCCATGGGGACCTAGTTGATCCATGGACCAAACATAGGGAGCGCTCCCCAAGGAAGGACTCCAACCAGCAAAGGAAGGCACCAGACAGACCAAAAGATATTTGTAACCGATCAAAAAGTATCTCATGGTCCACAGTGTCGAATGCCGCGCTAACGTCAAAAAGCGCCAGTAAAGTGAGTTGCGATCTGTCAATTGCTCCGTAGATGTCTGAGAGGAGGCGGAGCAGCAGGGTTTCGGTAGAATAACCTTTACGAAACCCAGACTGGATCGTAGGCAGCAGGTTGTTGGTCTCGAGATATGACGTTAGCTGGCAGGCGACGATCTTTTCGATGACCTTGGAGATGAAGGAGACGTTGGCGATCGGTCGGAAGTTGTTAGGATCAGTTTTGTCAAGCCCCTCACGTTTGATGACAGGGACCAGGAGTGATCTTTTCTGAGTCAACTCTAAGCATCATCACCTCAGCCGTCTGACGTTAGCTGGCCTGCCTGAATCTTTGGATTTTGACCCTCTGCCTATCGATTCTGTTTTAAATAAGCGCCTGTGAATAAGCTGGTTCCCGCGACTTCGCTTTTGTGGGCGCTGTAGAAATATCGAGTTTACGATTACGATTACGATTTTCGTTAAAATGTTCTTGGATATAGTAGGGATTTTGTAAGGAAAACATTGTAATTTTCTATAATCCAGCTAAGCTCGCAGGTTTACAATGTCGTAGGGCCTACCTCCTGCGCGTCCAATCAACGACGAGCTTTCTCGGGACAAACAACAACAGACACTGCTACACCGCGAATGCTGTATGAAGATACGATAAAATGTTTACTGTTTCTGAAAACAGGACATAGGCCTACGACCGTATACTTCGTTGAATAGCTTTAAAAGGACCTGTCGTATCTCCTAGCCATTGAAACTGAAGGAAGATAAAATTTCTGCTACAAATCACTGAAATCAGCCCTTAACTACCTTTCGAGAAAACCGGAGATACGACAAGATAATTTTCAGGCGACGAAATGTTGTGTATAGGCCTACGATCCAGCGCATATAACTTGGAAATCTCGGTTGTTGTAGTCGGCGATGATTTTATAACTTCTTGTCAACCTAATTCATCTGATATTGCTGATCCGGTTGGCTGCATTTGTTAGAGCGGAGCGTCCATCGTAATCGTAATCGTAATCTCCAAACTTCTAAAGCGCCACTCGAAAGCCAAGCGCAGGGCACCAGCTTATTCACGAGCGTGCTATGCCGGTCAACCTATATAGTGGCTTATTTCAGAGATTTAAACCTCGGCCTAGCATGGTCCATACACGGGGATCTTAAAATGGCGTGGCGCTCATTCAAACGGACTGCGGTCGCCAGGGCTTTTTAAAGGAATTTTTATAACTGCACAACCTCTTCTCTCTTTTCAAAAACCCATGGTAAATTTTTCCCAATTTGATTACAATGACCTTTTTTAGCAATTTTTCACTGCACAAAAATGATTTTACAGTTGCACAAATTGATTTAGAACTGCACATTTTGTGTAGAACTGCACGCTAAAAAAAGCCCTGGCGGACAGTGGCGGTCGCAATTCGCTAATGCCTGATCAATTCATTGAAAAAATTAGCAGAGTCGATGCCGTATACGGTAGCTATAGAAAAACACCGTGTACATTTACATTTGCATTTGATTAGCACACACACACACATACACACACACACACACACACAAACACACACACACACACACACCACCCTACAGCTATTTTATGTTGATGGGTGAAATGTCATAAAATGACGTAAGGATGGCTATCGATTATTTCCTAGCCACTAGGCTGCTATTCGATTCGATTGCATCCAGGTATGAATGAGGTCGTTGGCCGATGGTCTATTGATACATTCGGTTGACTATACCTGAATGGAACCATGTAGAGCCTCGATAATTAATCGACGTTTCAGACTTGTTTCTGAGATATCTTTTGACTCTTTGAATACTTCGTTGTTTCTCTCAAATCATCGAAGAACTAACTGCGAAAATGACATCGACAATTAATATTAATTTAAGAGAGTTCCTATTCACAGCAGTCCACCGACACGTATATACAGTGGCGTAAATCATGGGGGGGGGGACAGAGGGGGACTGTCCCCCAAAGTTTTGACTTAAGCCGTTCTGGCCCCCCAAAAATCCGGCCCTCGTAGAATCTGTCCCCCAAGTCATGTATTGATTTTCGCCTCTGCGTATATATACATACATATGTATATAGCTATATGTATGTATGTGTGTGTGTGGGGGGGTGTTTTTTGTGTGTGTCAGTGTGTGTAGAAATGCATGCTTAATATATGTATGAATGTAAATATGGTTTTCTTGTATATTTGACATTGCTTGTATTAAAGTATGTATGTGTTTGTGCATGCATGTTTGTATGTATGTATGTATGTATGTATGTATTTATGTGATATGTATGTATGTATTCATGAATGCATGTGTATGTAGGTAGTTTGGAACGGAAACATTTACATGTTGGAGCGCCTGTGCGTAGTTATCTAGAAGGGGCGCTATCTAAATTCCATAGATTGATAGATAGATGTATGCATATGTACTGTAACACCTCATCCCCGTGTGGCATAAAAACCAATGAACCTCCTTTCAGGCAGAGAGCTCATCATCATCATCATCATCATGTAGCCTACACATGCATGTGTGCATGCATGCACGCACACATGCATGTATTTTCAAATGTATGCATACATTCATGTATTTATTATTCCATTTATATAGCGCCATCGAGCAACTTCAAAGAGACTCAGATGGATCTTTACAGTGATTCCCATCCACGTTACACATTAATTAATGTGTAACTCGTTCGCATATAAAAACCTGCTACTGAAGCATCTATGTATGCATGTATGCCTGTATGTATACTATGCATGCATCTGTGCATGCGTGCGTAAATACATACATGCACATATGTATTATGTATTCATGTATGTATGCATGCATACACAGATGCGTGTTTACTACTGGATGTTGAATGCATTGATCAAAGTTAATTTCGGAAGCCCCGAGGCATTATAGAGAGAGCATTCTCCGCTGAGCAGAATTTTATTAGCAAATGTGGACTAAAAAACAGCGAATGATTATTTCAAGACAATGGAACTCAGCGGGGATTATTATGACTTCGATCGCAGTCGGCGGCGTTAATGTAGAACGTGTAAATAGGACAAGAGTGTTTTGTCATCGTGATGTGTTTTTATGTAGGCCTACGTGTTAATAACTATGTTAATACATGACTAATAACATCAGATTGTTTAATTCTGATGTATTATGTATCTGCATGCTCCTATCATCATCATCGTATCTATCATCAAGTCGTCATCTTCTTCATCACCATCATCAGACTCATCATCAACGTCATGTCATTTATCGAATATCGTATCGTAAGTAATAATTTATAGAGCTCATCATGCAAACAATTTTCAGAGGCGCTATAATAATATGAAAGTTATTATCATGATCATATCATTTACACACCATCATCACATCATAATCACCATCGCATAATCATCGCCTTCATCGCCATCATCTTTATCATCATCATATCTACACACCGACACCTCATCACATCATCATCATTATCATCATCATCATCATCATCATCATCATCATCATCATCATCATCATCATCATCATCATCATCATCATCATCATCATCATCATCATCATCATCATCATCATCATTATCATCATTATCATCATTATCATCATCACCATCACCGTCATCATCGTCGTCATCATCACCGTCATCGTCATCATCAAAATCATCATCACCGTCATCGTCATCATCAAAATCATCATAACCGTCATCGTCATCATCAAAATCATCATCATCGTCATCGTCATCATCATCATCATCATATCATTCACAAACCAACGCCATCATCACATCATCATCACCATCGCATAATCGCCTCTATCGCCATCATCTTATCATCATCACATCTACACACCGACACCATCATCACATCATCACAATTATCGTCGCTGTTACGACATTTTAATCACCTCACTATCATCATCATCGTCATCATTGCCAAGTTTATGGCCTTCATCATCGTCACATGCATAATACATGATGCGTAGAGGGAGAGTTTCTATATATAGCGGTGTTTGTGTCAGGATGAGTGACGACCTCGGCAGATGGCAGCACTGATGTGTGTCGCCTAAGTAGCATCTCCTCTGCCGCATCTGTCTCAGCATCCTCCGTACCAGCTGCAGCAGCAGCAGATGAAGCAGCATCGGTGATTGAGTGCTGGGAAGGCCAGCGGACGTTCACGGCAGAAGAGACTCTAACGACCTATGGCTCTCTTAATGAACGGCTGCTGCGGCAGGTCAGTGATGAGGGAGCATCGCAACTTCCGGTGACTTCCTTCTGTCTCTGTATACGTCCTTGTCTTTGTCTCTGTCTCTTTCCCTCTGTCTCTGTCCTTGTCTGGCTTCTTCTCCGTGTAATGTTCACTTTCACTATTCCATTTCTTCTTCTTTGTCTCCTTCTGTCTGTCTTTTCCCATCTGCAGCTTCTTCTGTGTCCTCTTCGTTCTCCAAGTTCTCCTTCTATGTTTCCTTCTCTGTCTCCATCCATATCTCCTTTCTCTCTGTCTTTCCCCATCTGGCTTCTTCCGTGTCCTCTTTACTCTCCAAGTTCTCCTTCTATGTTTCCTTCTCTGTCTCCATCCATATCTCCTTTCTCTCTGTCTTTCCCCGTCTGGTTTCTTCCGTTTCCTTTTCACTCTCACAGTTCTTCTTCTACGTTTCCTTCTCTGTCTCCATCCATAGCTCTTTTTCTTTCTTCTTCTCTGTTCCTCTCCGCGACTCTATCCCTGCTGTTGTTATCTCAGTGTCCATCCCTGGCTTCTCCCTGGCTTCCTATGGGCATTCCTTACTGTCGGGTTTCCTCCCACTTTCTTTCTCTGCCCATCTTGCAGTCTGCTTCATTCCCCCTCAGCCTTATTCTCTCCCTCTTCCCATTCCTCTGTCAGTTTCTATTAGCCTGACGACACTGACTGCTCTCTTCCCTCGCTACTTGTCTCTTCCATTCTCTTTCCTGTCACTCCCATGTCTCTTTTAATCGTCACCTGAGTCACCTCCCGTTCCTCCTTCGGTCCAACCAATTCCTCGTCACTGCCGCCTGGACAAAATAGGATTCTAAATGCCATGCTAGTAGGCGAGTGATTTTTATGAGCGCCGAACAAACGCCGACAGAACAAAAAGAACAATGTGCGCAGAACAGTGGAAAGAAAGAAAGCATGATGACAAACAATAGGAACAATCAACCGATACAAACTAATGCTACAGTTTCAAACCAACTTCAATGTTCACTTCTATAGAGACCGATAACAGCTTTTATTTCAATGTATAATTATATAACTGTCTTCAACTTTAATATTTGTGTGAATATCGAACTGTGAAAGATTTTTTTGCAAACGCACGTCGGAGTATTATAATATTATTATGGTAATTTTTTATATCTCATTATGTAGACTATGCACCTCTTCCGTACATTGAATTAATGGGCGTGATCAGTAATAAGTGGCTAAAGGGTAGATTTAGAATGACCATTAAGGACTGAGTTGCAGTAGTCAATTCTAGAAATGACAAGGACCTGTACTAGGGTGCGGAGACATTTTTCGTTAGAGCTTTTCTTGACTTGGCGTATATAGGCTATACGTCTGAGATGGAAAAAACAAGATTTACCCATACAGGAGATTCATTTTTTCATAGGGAGTGAAATTGTCGAGGAGGGCACCAAGGTCTCGGACAACATCAGCTGCTTTGATGGAACAATCTGGGTCGAGATTGAGGAGAGTGTGTAGTAAATGTAATTTGGGCATCGATTGGCGGTGAAACCATATACGTTCTATCTTGGAGGCATTAAGTTTAAGGCGCATATAGATGCGCACCATAATTGGATTTAAGTAAAACAGATTACTAAGCGAAGCAATGCATTATCAATGTCTTGGCAGAAAGCTCAATATAGAGTTGTGCGTTCTCAGCGTAAAGGTGCATAAAGATGCCATGTTTGAACACAATACTAACAATGTTAGAGGTATAAAGGAAAAACAGGAGAGGGCCAAGTATGGAGCCTTGAGGGACATCAGAGAGGATATTGAAGTATTTAGGTGTGTTAGGACCAAGGGGCACAGAATGTGATCGGTTGCCAAGAAATTAGCAATCCAGAGAAAGGCAGAGGCCATTATACCAAATTGAGATTCAAGCACTTGAAGAAGAGTTGAGTCGTCGACACAGTTAAAAGCAGCACTTAAATCCAGTAACAAGAGGCATTGATGAAACCAGAGTCAAGTGCCATGATTATGCCATTATAAGCTTTAAGGGCAGCAGTTTCAGTGGCGTGGATGCGGCGGAAACCAGACTGAACAAGAGTTAGTAAGGAGATGGCTTCAACACTTTTCTAGAAAGCTCACGGTGGACGGCGCGTTCAACAAGTTTGGAGGTAAGACAGATTAGAGATTGGGCGGTATTTAGAAGATTCGGAAGGGTCAAGGCCTTATTATTTGATGCGAGGACGGATAATGGTACGCTTGTGAAGCGTAGATAAGGCTGCAGCTGTGATGCGTGAGCAGTTTACGAGCAGGATTAAGATAAGATGGGGGGGGGGGTGGATATGTCGAAGGGATTTAATCATCCAGACTGGAGAGGAGTCTAACTCACAATGCTTAAGTAGCTTATCAACTTCAGGCAGAGTGATCTCATCAGAAGAACTAAGACCAGAAAAGTTTAGGTGGTTAGAATTCAAGACAGGTAGGGAGACAGACGTCTTTGGTTGAACAGCGAATAGCCTCAGCCTTATTTACAAAGTGATCCAGAAGTTTCATCAGGTGATAGTCGGCATTCAATAGGGATTGAGGGATAAAATGGAGTTTAATGATTTCCAGAGAAATACACACACGCACACACGCATACACACACACACGCACACACACACGCATACACACACATACACACACACACACGCATACACACACACACACACACACACACACACACACACACACACACTATATTATATATAAATATATATATATATAAATACTTATATATATATATATATATATATATATATATATATATATATATATATATATATATATATATCTAATATTATAAGTCTTAGTCTGTTTACGATGTCCTTCCGTATGTATGTATGTTTGCATGTCCGGCTAAAGGCTCCGAAACGGAACGGTTTAGCGATTTGAAAAAATTTACAAAACATTATTACGCAACGTCTAGATCAACGCGACTATTTTCAGTTCGCAATTTTATTTAAACGCCGACATATGGCCATTTTAAATTTCCAACTTTTCGACGAGGCTATAATCTCAATACCGGTCTCATAGCCATAGTAAGGCCATTTGTCACGTCACGCATGCTAATATGCAATCTTACGTCACACGTAGCATATAGGTCAACGCTCTGATTCCCAACCAATCACGTTGACCGTTGATTTAACATCAGAAGTGGGGACCACGGGAGAATTTCTAGGTCATCGGACTTAAAGATTCGCCAATGCAACACTTTAGCGAGACGAAATTTTTAACGAACGTTTTCATTTGAATTTCTATAGATCTCAACCCAACTATATTTCAACTCAAAATTTACTTTAAATTCCGATATTTGGACATTTTAAGTTTCGATGTGGTCATAGTTTCAATGCCATCAAATGCATGGGAGTATATATTACATAGAGTTGCAAATAAGCAAATTTCAAGCCAGCGCGTAAATTCGCCAGAGGGACACACGAAAAATTTTCACATCGTTAAATTCAAATTCACAGGCGTTGACAAAGATGTCGTTAAATTCAAATACACGGGCGCTGAGGAAAACCCGGGCGAACGCCGGGTAAAAACTGCTAGTTTATATATATATATATATATTTGGCTGGGTATTGTATTGTATTGTATTGTATTTGAACACTTGTTATAGCGCCTCAACCAGATTTCCCATTCAGAGGCGCTCCCGACTACTGCTGTAGTCGGAGTTTCACGCCGAAGCGCATGAGCAATTGCGAGTGAAGGACTTGCCCAGGGTCCCTACGCAGCGGCTTTGAGGTGGATTCGGACCCGCAACCCTCCAGCTGCAAGGCACCGAACATACCCCCAAACCATCGCGCCCCAGTTGTATTGTGATGTGTTGTGTTGTGTGTTGTATTGTACTCCACGTTTATAATGCGACCGAGCCACCCGCAGTAAAGATCCGAGAAATTAATCTCTGATAAACCGACCCGACCGGGAAGCGAACCCGGGGCGCCAGCGTGACGAGCGGGCACCAGCCCACTCGGCCACTCAGGATCCTTGGGTAGCCGTAGACAACTGCAGGGTATCGACTTTCCTCAACTTACCCTGCTCTTTCCTCACATAACTTTTTCCCTCACAGTTCGTGATCTGGGACTTTCTCTTGACTCCGAGCTTACTTTATCTCAACATGTGAACTCAATTGCACGGAGTTGTTATTATCAGCTTCGTCAGCTTCGAGTGGTCTCTCGCTCTCTCTCTCATGATGCAGTTGTGGTCCTTGTTCATGCCTTTGTTACTAGTCGAATTGACCACTGTTCCTCACTACTTGCTGGCCTTCCTCTTGGTGTTTTGGGGCGACTAGATCGAGTTCTACGCTCGGCTGCTCGGCTTATTGGACGGCTTCCTAAGTACTCTCCTGTCTCTGCATACATGCGTGATGTTTTGCATTGGCTGCCTGTGTCTCAGCGTATCTCATATCGCATTGCTGCTCTTGTTTCTCGTTGTGTTCTTGGCTGCGCTCCATCTTACTTGCGTGATCTTTGCCGCCCAGTGTCTGTTGTTCCAGCGCGTCGGGTGCTTCGCTCTGCGACGAGGGGTGAGTTCCTTGTTCCACGGACTCGCTTGGCTATTAGGCAGCGCCGTGCTTTCTCGGTTGTTGGCCCTTCCATTTGGAATGACCTACCACTTAAGCTCCGTTTTTTACTTGTAGGCCATCTGACAGGGTTCTACAAGTCCCTCAAGTCTTTTTTCTTTAGTCGTGGCTGGGCCGGGAGCGCTCCTGAGTAGTTTCTTGAAGGGGCGCTATATAAATGCTCTGAATGAATGAATGAATGAATGAATATATATGTACACGGCCTAACAGCCGTATTCAATTTATCCCCATGGAAACCAACGACGTATACTCAAGATCACTTGTTCTTCGTGATTTCATTTATGACCTTTGAACTCCTTTGACCTATCGAACACTCCTTATCACGTGACACATTCCACTTCCTTCGTCAGCTTGCTACGCAGACACTCTGAGGGATTTTCAACGACTCGTAGTATACTTTGGCTCGTTTGAGTACTGAGCATTATGGATGATTGTAAAAGCCCTACATAAATGTCTAGACTCTAGACGTATGCATACTACTGCGCGTACTTACATTAATGTCAAGTATCACCTATGAAATGTTATGGGTTCAAATCACATACGTCCCAAACACCTATAAATTTGTTTCCATGGTTTTCTTTATCGAGCCGTTTTTTCGAGTATACCGAGTGGCATCCAACATCCATCACGGTCTAAACTGTAAGCTTAGTCTGCCACTCCAGGTAGACATAATGAGAGAGACAGACAGACAGACAGACAGAAAGACAGAGAGACAGAGAGAAACAGAGAGAGACAGATAGACAGACAGAGACAGAGACCGAGACGAGACATAGACAGAAAGACAGAGATTGTAAAACTGCATTATTTTATCTGATGTCTTTAGTTTAAGTACTTATAATATAATCGCAAGGCACAGTAATCATATTTCTGCGGCATTTGCTTTTTGCTATCCCAATTAAGTGATATGCTACAATCTTAAAGCATATTATGTGCAACAACAACGCAATTCATGTTTCAAGACTGTCCGAATCTTTGGAATTCGCTGCCCAGTTCAATTCAGTCCGTTCTGCCAATTCTTTCATGTCATTCAGGGCTAAGCTTAAGACTCGTCTCTTTCATCTTGCACAACCGACATCGAATGGCTTGCTTGCTTGTTTACTGTTTAACGACCACTGTGTTGTAACAAAGACCATTAGCGTCGCCCTCCTTCTTTATCCAGGCTTGGGACTGGCACATCGCCTGGCTTCTGCCACAATGCTCAAAGCATCATTGGCCGGTCGCTACTTTGCAGAATCGTTGTGCAGGCCAAATTCCAGTGTACTAGAAGACACTGAAACAGAAGGAACTGGAAATAGAATCAACCATGGAGGATGATTAGACGTATAGAGCTATCAAATAAATATAAAAGTTGGGTATCGTCAGCGTACAAGTGGTAGCGTGGCGTCTGGTAACAATCACAAGTCGGTCTTTCCAGACCAAAATCATGCATTCAAACTCAAAATAATGTATAAACAAGGTCGAAATCTTTATACATATACATATAGGTACAAACCTGTATGCATCTGCTGGTAGTAGGCAATAGAATCGACCTATTAAACCTATTGTTATGTAAGAAATAAGCTTATGATTCAAGTTTGACGTCTGGCAAGTTAATGTATTATTATAATTTATTATTATTATTATTATCATCATCATCATCATCATCATCATCATCATCATCATCATCATCATCATCATCATCATCATCATCATCATCATCATCATCATCATCACCACCACCACCATCATCATCATCATCATCATCATCATCATTATATTATATTATTATTATTATTATTATTATTATTATTATTATTATTATTATTATTATTATTATTATTATTATTATTATTATTATTATTATTATTATTATTATTTTTATTATTATTATTATTATTATTATGTTATTGTAACCTTATTATAGAGATCTAAACTGCAGGCACGTCTAAAATCCAGCTGATGCCACCCTGTATTTTCTGTATTGGCGTATGTGACTACTTGACGTTCGAGGAGTATACTAGAGGATGTTGATTGGAGAGATGGATTGGCTCTTCTCTCTTATCTTCTTTACCGATGAATTTTCGATCAGGCGCTCGTGGATCTTACTACTACTGTCGGTTCCACTTTTTTGTTTTTCTACTTGTGCGGCATGTCTTCCAGGATGCTTGGAGAGGAGGTCAAAACTCGGGACTGTGATAGGACATTGGATGCTACTCGACAGGGAAAGAGCCGCAGAGCGACGCGATAATAATAAAAAAAACAATGCAACCAAATGCGTGTCCGAGATATATACGCGAACTGAATTCATACCAAACGTCTCGAAATCACTTTGAAACTCTTAGCTGGGCTGTCTATGCTTTCCATGTAGCCGTGAAGTGCACGGATCTCTCCCAAGTGTGCGATACACGGACCGCTTTCTCGTATCGGCAGAGGGCCACCGAAGAAAACGCGGATCGTCCAATCAAAAGTGAACTACAGTTGGCGCCTGTCCTTCAGTGCATCTGTTGAGCAGACGATGTCTCTTCATTATCTAGCGCCAGCATTCAGAACGACACGCGTCCCGTGCGTTGATAAGCGACCACTTCGAATGGAACGTTACGTTTCTTTTCTTAAGTGCTGTCACGGTCAATATAAACTCTACCAGTTGACCCCGCAATGTTCTGATACGGCTCGTGTGCGCTTTGCAAAGCGGTTTGCCAGCGGCCACGGACTGACGGAAAACCGTACCGGATGAGGTGTGAACGTCGATAAACCTACAATAACAAAATAACAACAGTCATAGGCGTAGCTACATTGAGGCACGAGGATGCAATTGCCTCCTCTTGCTTTTTTTCTATACTTGAACTTCGATTGACTAATGACCCCAATGACCAGGATTTTGCCAATGGTCTGTGAAGTTGCCTCCTCTTGAATTTAAGTCTCGCTACGTGCCTGACAACTATGTATACTAACCTATACTGCTAACGGTAGAACTGAGCAAGTCTGAACATGTGATGAATCGCTTAGCACTGATTGAAACCCTTGCTTTGTCGCTAATACTACTCACGGCATTCCCATTCAAATGCGCAGCGGTGATGATGGATCTCACACGATCAATTAATTGAAAAATGAGCAGCATCGAGGCCACACGGACGCTTTAGAAAGCTGCGTCCATTTGCATTTATTATTAATTTTATCCACGCATAATGTCTGGATTAATACGTTAAAATGCATAGCAGGAGGTTGATACAATTCTGCTAGGTTTTTGGAAACTAACGGCGGATGTGTTTTGACGGGTAAATAAAAATAAGTCCGGGAGGTAAATGTTTCTATCAGATAGCCTGAGATAGGCCTAAGTTGAAATTAAAGGTTGTTGTCGGGGTTTAGTTGGCGTATCTTCAAGAATGCCACATAGTAAAGATATCATAATTATCTTACAATTCCGTAGGCTAGTTTAAGAGAACAGAGGGGCTACGTTTATTGGCGATTTTTAATGCAATAGATTCCTATGTTTATGTAGAAATTTCGAAACGAAGACACAAAACAAAATAACAGTTATGTATGCCTACCTAGACAAAGTAATAGCCATTTGCTCAAATCTTTCAGGTCCTGTCTTTGTCACTATAGTTTTGTAATCGATGTTAACACCAACCTCAGAACCCTATCACCAGATCACCAGGTCTCCAAATATGGATCACCAAATCCAACCCAATATGCAATAAATAGCTATTTCTCTTGCCCTATCCAACCCATCAGACCCATAACGGGTTCTTAATCTTACCCACCCCACAATCATGTGTATCTCTTTTCTAGCACCAGGCCAAACCCCAAATCCAACCCCATGGTCTGCACAGCAGACCCGACGCGGTTCCGATGCGATCGTCCCTTTCATCGTGCTCGCGGTCAAAATAAATGCGGCAGACGTTCGTTATTCCTGTTCTTTGTCTGTTTCGATATCAGACGCTTCAAGTCAGCCACGAATTGCCACTTCGACTTCAAGCACCCCACCCGCCCCCGCCCCCTTCCTCCCTCTCCAGACTCCGATAAGACCATGGACGGAGGCATGGCCCGTGCAGAAAGCGCCCGAGAGCGCACGCGTGGTCTCCCTCCTGCAGTCGGTCTCCTTCGGACCGACGTCCTACTTCATTCAGGCCCAGTCCGCCGCGTCCGTTTAAATATGAGAGCGCCCGCCGTCTGGCGTTGAGTTATAGTATGCGACCGCGGGCTGAATAGAGGCGCTATATCAGTCTGGACGAGGATCGGCTATCAGAACCTAGTGTATGGCCTGTCGTTCTCCGGCGGATTCGATAAAGTCCGTGTACAAATACTTGTAGTTTTGGTCTGATTTGCTGAAAGGGATATAGATGGAGGCCACGCATGCCACCGGGGGCTTGGGGCGGGCAAGCGGAAGAAGAAGGCCCAGAACGATTCAGGAGAGGCGCATGTTTGAGCAAAAGCCCGAGGGTAAACGCAAGCCCTAAAGCTGACCTCGTATAGGATTGGATTGGTCTCGTGGCTCGCAATCAGAGACTCTTAAGACGAAGAAAGGATCGACTGTGTCTAATAGAGAACGGACGTCGATATAAATACATCCGTCTACTCCAACGCATTAGTGTCTCGGCGGTTAATGGGTTTCATTACAATGCAAAGAGCTCGATGCGAATCGGCGAGGTCTTCGAAACAGAGGCCGGATGTGTGTGTCTTTGAAGAGTACTTGCAGAGCTACCGGTGGTAAAATATGTTCCCGTCCGATAAATTGAAAATAAGAGGTGGGTAATTATTGCTGGCATATTTCCTTGGTGACGCACTTTCCAGAATGCCACGTATATAGTCGGATATCATATCTTACATTTCTGTAGGCTACTTTGAGAGAGGGTGGAGCTATATTTGTGTCCGATAATTTTTGAATGCAAGTGGTGTTCGTGCGACCTTAGGCGCTTCGAATAAAAATCCTAACAATTTCTTCTTCTTTGCAGTTGGCTGGTTTTCGTGTCGAGTGGAGGATATCTTTAGAATTCGATCGACAGACTTAATGAAGTGCATGGTTGCAAATAGAAATGGTTAGAGTTAAGCTACCCTTCTAGGCCACCCTGCAATGACTATCATTGTTTGTATCATGAATACTGATCGCAATGACAGCCAAGTGAAGTGGAATAGATTTATTGAAAGTTGCAAAAGTTACACGACTGAAGATCAGGTATAAAATAGTTCGAAGTCTGGACACCTCTATGTACGTACGTACGTACGTATGTATGTATGTATGTATGTATGTATGTATGTATGTATGTATGTATGTATGTATATATGTATGTATGTATGTATGTATGTGTGTATGTGTGTATGTAGGTATGCATGTATGTATGTATGTGAGTTTGCATATGTAATATGTATGTATATTTGCATGCATGTAGGTATGTATGTATGTACAGTGTATGTATATATGTATGTATTTGTATGAATGTGAGTGTATCTGAACATTTCTATAGCGCCATTTTAACATGTCACAGAGACGTAGAAATCCGGGTCTCAAACGGTTCTAAAATGGCGAGACGTTAATTAGACTGAGCATGTATTTGCTTGTTGACTTAGTAACAGGTTTAGGCAAATTTGTGATCAACTATATAGACTATCACTCATGTCATTCTAAGCGAATTCTGTCACTTTCGCTCACATTTCCTTTATCCGTTACATTTTCATCATCTGTTTTGGTTTGTTTTTTGTTCGTCCTTCTTCCATCACCGTTTTCGTTTAACTCTTCTTTGTACTTTAGCATCGTTTGTTTTTACAATTATTCCCTCTTTTTCCAGCCTGGCAAATTGACTTCAGAGTAACCAGACGTTCAGGAGTCAGTTGACGGTTCGACGCCCAGCCATCCTCATCAACCGTCTTCCTGTCGTAAAGATGATGTTCGCACGTGCTAGCATCGCATCCGGTCTACTGCGGCGTCAAAGCGCTCGCTACTCCCTCGCATCGGGACTGCTCGGTGTACGTCCGAAGAAGAAGAAGCGCAAGTTCACCTGCTACGTACCGTTCATGTGGCAGGCCCTGGCCCTCGCCCTCACGGGGACACTGCTCATCATCGGAGGTATCGTCATGTGCACCTTCGGCTACTTGGCCGACAATGCCGTCATTCCAACAGCGCCACCCTCTGACCTGGAAGGGTCGACGGTCGAAGAGGGGGTCGTGACAGTAGGTGCCTTGACGACAGTGGCGCAGTATCCCTACTATAGCTACTGCGTGCGGTACCTGATCTACGTCGGTCCGGTCCTGATGGGGTCCGGGTGCTTCCTGGTGGTTGTGGCCAGCGTCGTCGTCTGTGAAACGAGGGACAAGATCCTGGACATCCTCGAGCGACAGAAACTGAATCCGGTCAACGTCTCTCATCCTCAGAAACCGAAACCGGATTTCTTCCGCCTCGTCGTCAGCATCGGACTTCCGGCCGGCCGACGCCAGAGGGCCTTCTCCGTGACCGCGGACGATGACCTCTGCCCCCGCCGCGCAGACGACCCGACGACCCCCGTCGGGCAGACGAATGACGTCATCAGTGACGAGAGTGGAGACGAAGAGAACGGACGGAGACCGCAGACGACAACGGAAGCGGAAGCGGACAGGTCCAAGGTCCCTCGACCGTCGCACTTGCTCTGTCCGCCTCTGGTCGATCCAAAACCTCGGTCAGCGTCGCTCGTCGAGGCAGCCAGGCTTCCCAGCGATTTCGTCGGCATTCGAAGCGCCCTCAAGCGGCTCTCCGTCGACGCCAATGCAACGGACACCGTCACCGCCGCTGACGACACGAGGAAGCTGGTTTCCCGCGATAGACTGGTTCCACTCGATCCAAAAGACAGACTGGTGCGCAGCGACAGACTGTTTCCCAGCGATAGACTGGTTCCCCAGGATAGACTGGTGCGCAGCGGAATACTTCTTTCTGGCGATAGACTGGGTCCCCACTGCAGGCTGGCGCAGAGCGATAGACTGTATCCCTTGGGATTCGATCCATCAAGGAGACGCTTGACCGACGTGTCCGTCAAACGCGTCCGGTTGAAACTGGACGATGACGACGAAGATGACGACGAAAAGACATCAAAACAAGAACGAGATCAGACGAACAAAGAAGAAGAAGAAGAAGAAGAAGAAGAACGAGTAGCGGAAGAGGAGGAAAAGGAACAATGGCGTCGGAAGCGAATCAGTGATGCGTGTCGGCGAGGTAGCAGGGATGAAGCAACCAACCATGGTTGCAGCGGATGTACGAACAGAACTGAGTGGAACTGAATGAAATGCATTGTTCAGTTCGAATCGCTGCCACTGCTTTGTTATTAATGCTTTGTTTGATGTGAAGACTTAATTGTCAATCATTCTGTTCTATGGTGCTGTCCTCCAAGTCCTGTCTGGTTCCTCAATCGATTACACGAATTGTTACTCTGTGATCGACAGCTGCAATCTATTTCTATGTAACGAAATTGCAAGTGTGATGACGACAACAGTACTTATATACGACTTAAATATACATGGAGCTACTTCGAGAGTGCTTTAAGAGAGTGATGTCAGTTGTCATCGCAAGTGGGCGCTAATGTACGTGAACGCAAAGCGATGTGATGTACTGCAATGTTCTGCAATGCGACTTAGGCCTAATGTAATGAGATTTAATGTATTTCAATCTAATTGTACCGGTATTCAAACATTTATAAGGCGCCTCTAGTAGGGTGAACCGTTCAGAGGCGCTCCCAGTGCGCAAGGCCACGAGAGAAGAAATAGTTTTTGAGAAAAACAAAAAAGTTAAGATAACTTATGCGATGTAATGTAATGTAGACAAAGTACGTTGATGCCCTGAGCGACTCCCTCTTTGTCGGATTCAGGTCCTCGTCCTCGCAGCTGAGTACCAGCAGACCCACAGTTAATCTACCGGCATCCACATGAAATACCACATAGAATACCACATGAAATTGGTAACACGTTGAGAATCTTTTTGAGGCTCCTTCATGGTTGAACGAAACTTTCGTCCTAGCTCTGTGGATGCGGAGATGGAATCATGGAACCTATGGTGGTGATGGATCTCATCTGATCAATTCATTGAATATGAGCCTGTTGAGGCGATACGGTCGCTATGTAAAAACGTGTACGTCAACATTTTTATTTCTTTGCAAACGACGTAGCAAACAAGATTCGAATAGATGTAAAGGAAGACTTCGGCTCTGATGTGCATCGACAGCAGAAACAGATAGGCTACACGACAGAGTATATATAGATTAGCAAGAAGAAAACCTTTGCAGTTGAGAATTCAGTGACAACATAAATACAAGGCCGTTTAATGGTTGGTACTATCATAATGAGCTTAGACCCATTAGAGTAAAATAATAGAGGGAAACTAGGAGGAAGACTAGCTCACTTAAACCGTATTGAATGTATGGTTAAATGAATATAATTAAGGTAAGATATAATTCATAATAGGATTGCCATTTGTTGTTGGCGATGATGATGACGACGATGATGATGATGACGACGATGATGACGGTGATGACGATGACGATGATGACGAAAGCAACGACCATGATGATGATGCTACTGATAGTGGTAATGATGATGGCGTTGATGGTGGTAATGACGAGCGACGACAAGAATATGAAATCGAGGAAGAAAGTGACTGAGTAACCTTTTAATTTGTCCTACATCTCTTTAATCTATTTCCATATTTCTCCTCCACCTGCCTCGCTCTTTTATCCACATTCCACTGGTTTAGTCTCCTCTCCGTCTCCAGCTCCAGGCCCTGGGCCCACCTCCATGTCTATCCCCCCCCCATCCGTCTTTTATCTCTCCTCATGACTCTCTTATCCATTTTTCCGTCAGTCTGTCTAATTTTACGCACAGGTCCGGCCTCCATGTAACGAAACGGGCACAAAAGTAATGTCTGCTCACTGCAGACACTATACATACATGCATAGGCCTATATTAACGCGCATGCATGCATAAATATAGTATGTATAATGTGTCGACGACTTCCTAAGTTTTCAAACGATCGGGCTTCGAACTGTCGACTTGTCAGATTTTTAGCGTATAGTAGGGTGTGACCGATTGGCAATATTTCCGATTTCCGATTCCGATTAGGCCTAGTTGTCCTGCTTAATCGGCAATATTTATTTTTATTTGGATCTATAGGCACTGTTTGTTACTCAAAAGCCCGACTGTTACAGTAGCCTACGCCATTTTGTTGATGTGTCGACTCACAGTTTTATTATTTTGCACGGACTTTCAATGATAATTGATAAAGATTAAAGATTACCGCAGGAGGTCGCCAAAACCAGTTACAATTTTTTTTATTAATGAAAAAGGAATCGTTCTTGGTCAAAAATTACTTCTTTTGGTATTTGTGGTATTCCTGGGATACGCCGATTCCGATTAATCGGTATTGAGCAAAAATCGGCGCAAACCGATTACCGATTCAAGAATTGGTCACATCCTACTATTTATGTATATATATACATGTGTGCGTATCTATGTGTGCACATATAGGCCTACATACGCAGTAGCTATATGATGACGCATATTTGAGTGTATACATAATAGTCTATGCCTGCATAGATTTCGTCCAGAGAATGCCTAATGAGACTTTACGGCTGATAAACACGTCGAACCTTGTAAAAGATTGAAGAAGGTCTTCTAGGTTTTCGACAATATGACGCAGCCATTTGTAACGATGTCCTATTACTGATGCATGAGCAAAAGTGGCGTTACAGAGATAGGAAAAGGTTAAATAAAACAGGAAAAAATAGTAGGACGAAAACGCAGGAAAACAGAGGAAGAGGAGGTGGTTGGAAGGGGAGAAGGGAATGAGAGAGGAGGAAAAGAAGGATGAGAAATATGGGAAGAGGAAGAGTAAGGTGCGGATTATTTATCATTTCCCTTATTTCTATTACCCTGGGCAGGGCTTAAAGTGTGCATGGACGGTCATGGACGGCGTCCACGCACTTATTTTCAAGGCTGGACGCCGTCCTGCCACTTATTAGGCAGCACCGCCTGGACGCCGTCCATGCAGCCTATGGGACCTGTGGGACGCGTCCCCCAAATTTCGAAGAGGCTGGGACGGTCCCCTCCAACTTTTGAAAATTTTAAGGTAAACAAGAGCCCAAAATGCACTCCATTTGGTTTCAAATGCTCAAAATTGCGATGGGAGAACTTACGACGCTACCTCGTACCTGTATTGTCGTTATAGGAGCTTCTTGCCTTCCGCAATTGCGGCTGTGCGCCTTCCGCCTTCGCAGTTCCCCCTCACTCGGACGTTCTAGTAGGCCCCCCCAACAAATCGCTGGCCTTACTGCCCATAAAATAAAGGGTCAGGCTAAAGCCGCTAAACTCAAGGCTATCAGAATTCAGTGCAGAATGTTGCTGTATAATTTCACTCTAAGGCTTTACTTATTTCGCTTTTTAAAATTCAACTAAGGCTCGCGGTAGAAGCCTAGGAGGGCATTTCAATTTTAAATGCTGCGACTGAGAGTGGTGTTCTTCTAAAACCTAAAACCTCAGTTTATTTATATAATAAAGTCATATTTTTTCACAGATCTAGATGGTTTAGGTACTTTTATATCGAAATCATCGGTGAAAGATTTGAGGTAAATTATAGCCCAAAATGTACTCCATTAGGTATCAAATGCTCAAAATTGCGTTGGCTTCTGCATGGGGCTCCGCCCCAGACCCCGATGGGGGAGCTTACGGTGCTCCCCATACCCCTAGTCGTTATGGGCCTCTTGCCTTCGGCAATCGCAGCTTCGCGCCTTCGGCGCTCGCAATTCCCCCACCCAGACATTCTAGTTGGTCCCCAACTTCTGGACCGTGGTTGCGCCCCTGCATGCAGCGTCCATGCAGCAGTGTAATTCCTCTACGTCACTTTCAACAGCATTTAATATTTTTAAGATTCCAATGAAATTTCATGTTGTCATTTTGATTTCTGAATGTGTTCTACCGTGTAAGTGTAACTTGTTTCTCCACCTCACACCCGACTTGTACATTCTAGTTAACTTTCATCAAATCGCACGCCATATACGCGCTTCCGGTTTTATCGTCTGAGTTTTCGTAGGCCCTAAAAACTAGGGCCTAGTTTACGATCTACTTGACTGTCACATGACTCACATCCACTGTGAGTCTTGTCTTGACTGTTTCATAAAAGAATGAACTTATCAAGTTAAATGACTTCAATACAACGCATTGATACAATACGATAGGCTACAATTCACCTAAACCTATAAAACTTCAACTGTCCCAGTTTTACGTAATTCACCAGCAAGACCTAGAAACTGTTGAGAGACAACATACGACTTCATGATCATATATTCGTTTATTGAGTTAATAACAGACAAAACGCTGTAGGTATACAAAGAAAAACAAAGGCTCGAAAAACAGGTCAGAAGGAAGTAATGGATTATTAAGAGTTGAAAATTGCCCTTTCCCAACAAGTCACATTTTGTTCCGGAGAGCATTTTCTAGGCTTCGTCTCACAATAAGTCACCTGAGGAAAACTATGTGTGCCACAGGATTGCAAAGCCTACTGAGAATATCTGCTAACAAGGTAGCGGCATCGATCGGCTATAGGCCTACAACTGGACAAAATGCATAGCCAATTTACAAAAACAGAAAAAAAAAATTTTTGAAATGGATTTTGACTGCAAAAATTAACTAAACACTTCTGAAAGAGCCGAAGGCGATAGATAAAGACGAAACTTCACGAAAGCTGTTTCTTTTAAAATAAAACTTTGAGATTGTTGTGGTGTTAGTCTGGGAATTTGGAAAAACGATGAAGGTTTCATAACTTTATCGTTCAGAAAGTGCTGGAAAACAAGAGCCTAGCACGTCTTCCATTTGATAACAATTGTTAAAAAATGCGTTGGCTTCTGGGGCTCCGCCCCAGATCCCGCTGAGGGAGCTCACGACGCTCCCTCAGACACCCTAGGCGTTAGGCCTATACGCATGGGAATTCAGCACTCACGGCTTCGTGCCTTCGGCGCTTGCAATATGAGCATCTCAGGAAACATTTTATAGTTGCACCTCTGATTGGAGGGAGAGGGGTTGAGGAGAGGGACGGGGTAGGGGATGGGAGTAAGGAGGGGAAGTTGGGGAGAGGGGTTGGGAAAAGGGTATTGGTGGGAGGATGGGAGGGAAAGGTAAGGGGCGTCCAGGCACTTCTTTTTTTACACTTTAAGCACTGACCCTGGGTCAACTCTGGGATATCTGACGAGTATATTATACGATAGTGCACTCATCATATTTAACCCCATATTTCTAATTACAAACACCAACATACAAACAAAGGCACGCCACACAAGCACACATCACACATACCACAAAAGCATACACAACACGTAGGCCTACACAGTTACAAGTACACGTCTATATTATATATGTATTATCCATACGATATACCATGTCGTAATCATTATCGTAATCGTTACGTATACATGCATACATACATAACTCCACATTTCTAAAGCGCCACTCGAAAGCTAAGCTCAGGGCACCAGCTTATTCACGAGCGCTGCGTCGAGTCAGAGGGGTTGTCCAAAGGGTAGTCAGAAATAAGGAGGTCCGGGACCAGTTTCCAGAGGGTTAGAAGTGAAAGAGCAGCTGCAACTTAAGGCGGCTGTCGTTTAGGATTAAAGGTGGAGGATCAGACGATCGAGTAGGATCTGAATTCTTGAAAATGCGAGGCTTCCGTCTTGAGTGAAAAGCCCGAGGTGTGAGAGACAGAGAATTGCACAATCCTTTGTTCATCATAGGCTATGTCCTTGTTGCATATCAAAATTCGTAAATTTATGAGCATTTTATGTCAGCGTGTTTGTGCTATGCGGAGAATTCGTAAGACGTCATGAGGAAAAGCACAAGATGTTGTGGAGAGACTCAGAGGAATGGAGAAGCCGATAGGGTGGCCCTGGGTGGGGGATCTGGACGTCAATCAGGAGAATGCCTCTATCATTGGCTGTTGCTGAAGCAGGTTTTGGTGTCTTCGTTAGAAATCGATGCTTTGAGCAAAAACAAGAAAATATGATAAGACCAAAATACACCTGTGAGCACAAATAAGCGCTTTCTTTAAGGCTCTTGAAGGCGCTATATAAATAACCACATACTTAATATTTACATACATACATACAGACATACAAACATACAGACATTCAGACATTATTATGAACAAAGCGCGTCTATTCCCATACAATCGGTACTGAATGCAGCTGCCAGGCTAATAGTCGGCCTCCCCCGTTTCTCCCTTATCTCGACCTGCATGACCGAACACCTTCACTGGCTCCCTGTTGCTGCTCGTATCCAGTTTGAAGTTCTCATCTTCATATATGGCTCTTACCTAGGTTCAGTGGTTAAATTCAGCTGGATCCCGTCGGATTTGAGATCCGCCACCTAAACTATTAGATATTTATGCTAATTAGGTCTATCGACTATAATTCACAGTTGCAGCCGCATTCTGGGATAGACCGTATTCTGAGTTATTATTATTTATCCGCCACCTTAAAGAGTAGACCCGTCACTTAGGCCTAATTAAATGTGTTCCTGATACAATAATCGACCAAATGCACCTTGTTTCACACATTTTATGTTTATCCGAATACAAATAGCGAATCCTACAGAATAGCCAGGTAGGCTTAAGTTCTGGATCTTAAAAATCCGCCACCTCTAGATGAACAATTTAAGCATGTTGCCTAGGTTTACCTCGTAAGTAGGCCTAGCCTACACTGTAGGCTACCTATGTGACTCTATTCATCGGCCGTTGCCCGTTCCCGCCAGCCTCTCTTCGTTCTCCCTGGATCGTCTTGATCTTTTTTTGTCCCTCATGTGATGATGTGAGGACTGCCCCATGTCTTAATTCTAAACCTTTGCTTGCATTGGCCCTGCACTGTGGAAAGAGCTAAAACATGGTTAAAACTGCAATCTAGGAGCTATAGTAACTCTTGTATTAACTAAACAAAACGGATATTAATACCGAAAAGTGCAGGTTCCTTAACCCTTTCATTACCCATGGGACTTTGCAGTCCCGTTGGTAAAAACCGCAATAAAACAATTGTTTAATTGTTTTTGTAGGGTTGTTTACCATTGGGACTTTAAAGTCTCTTTATAAGGTATCAGGTTTAATCGCTAGATGGGGTAATAATAACAACTCTGAAGCTCTATGAATATTTTATCTTTGGAAGTTTCCGGTCATCTTAGCCAAGGAATCGATAGTTTTGCCTGTTTGTGTTCTGAAATCCGATCCGAAGTAAAATCACAGTAAGTAGAAGTTTTGTTAAGTTATATATTTAAATTATGTTGTTGCATTGTTTCATAAGATTTATTTGATATTTTGCCCCATCAGAACTTTATAACTTAGTGTTCCTTAGAAGTCCCGTGGGTAAACAACCATGTGGCAGACATGGCGTAAAATTATGGCACTGGCTACGGAACCGTCCGGACGGTGCCGTAATTTCTTTTCTACGGAACCGTCCGCAAATAATCTATGGGCGATTGCACATTATCTATGGCGTGAAAGCCGAACCATCAATAGCGCAGTAGTTAAGGGATTAACGAAACTAACCCTAACCCTGACCCTAACCGACCCTCACGACGCCTAATTTGACACTAAACGACCACACGAATACTAACCTGCCTAACCGACCCTCAAGTTGTCCGCCATATAAAAATTCGACGGGAAGACAACAAGTTCACGTGACAGCTTTTGCCAAAATTTATTTCAACCGGATGTACACGCCATAGATATGTGCAATCGCCCATAGATTATTTGCGGACGGTTCCGTAGAAAAGAAAGAAGGGGACCGTCCGGACGGTTCCGTAGCCAGTGCGTAAAAGTATATGCTTATGTCTAACGTACAATATTATATATTTCTGTATGTATGTTTGTATGCATGTATGTATGTGCAATTGTGTATGCATGTATGTAGGTACTACTAGGTAGGTACGGGTAGGCCTATATATGTGTATATGTAGGCCTATATTCTTAGGCCTACTTTATTATGTCATGTATGTATAAAAATAATGTAGGTATGTATGTATGCATGCATGCATGTAAGCAATCATGATGACACATATGCTTAAGTTTAGTGCATAATATTATGTGTGCATTTAAGCATGCATGCAATATCTATGTAAGTATGCAGGCATGCTTATACATGATATATGTGTGTATGTGTGTATGTATGTGTGTATGTGTGTATGTGTGTATGTGTGTATGTGTGTATGTATGTATGTATGTATGTATGTATGTATGTATGTATGTATGTATGTATGCCTACCAACGGGACTGCAAAGTCCCATTTCCGTTATTTAAAAAATATATTGAATTTAATTATATTTTTAGTCTTTCCTGCTCCATTTAAGTTATTTCATTATAGATCTGCTCTGTAGTTGATTATTTTTAATTTTAACCTTATGTGGTAAGCAAAGGGTTAAGCGAGAGACCTTTTTCAAAACGAGACTAATGGAATGCAGCATGAATTGTGCGGAGCGACAGGAAGTTGGATGGTTATACAAATACATGTTGACAGGTGGTTTATTTTTGTTTACGAACGAATTAGTTTTGTTTATTTTCGTTTTAGTGTGCACTTTGCACAGGTCAAAGGTAATTTCGCATTTAAGCGTTCTAAATTACTCGCCCATTTTAGCACTATTATTTTTCATCATCCAACTTCTACGTGGGCAGGAATTCGTTTCATCAATCCAGCTTCCATATAAGCAACAATTATTTTTCATCAGTCCCACTTGTATTTAAGCAAGAATCTTTTCTTCAGTTTCTCTTCTAATTAGCAAGAATTCTTTTCGTCAATCCAGCTTGTATTCTTCCGACGCTGAAACCCGTACAATGGCGAATTTTTTAAAACCCTAAAATGCGAAATTACCGGTCAAAAACTAGAGAATCAAGCAGAATTCAAGTTTTGGCACAACTTTTTGATAGTGCGCTACTATAAGTAAACGGCAGCTGGCGATTGTTAAGTAGGCTACTCCCAAGTGTTGACTTACTGGCCCTGAAGTGATATTCATATAGCACTACATTTGAACTATTCGGTTTTCAGAAAGTCAGTCCACATAGGTACGATATAGAAGACTTAGCATTTGAGAAAGAAAATGCAAACCAAACTCAAAACGTAACTTTAAAGTCAAAGTCAGACCTTTACCTTATTTACATTATTATTTAATAATAATAATAATAATAACGACGAGTAGGGTAATCTCCAGACAAATAACATCAGCTAGTAATATCTAAGTCCCTGAGGGATCCTGTATACCTCGGGGCATAAAAAAAAAAAATAATAATAATTGGTTCACCCAAAAGTTTGGTAGGTATGAGACAACCATCTGTATATTTCTTCGTTCCAAAACACCATCAATGGTGATTTAATTTTCACCCAGGAAATAATTTTGTTTTGAAGTGTCATTAGGTTCATGAAATTTTTATTTGCTACCATGATTTTATTACTTCTTTTAAAATGACTAAGACACTGCTTAAATAGTTATTTAGAGTGACTACTGCTTTGATTTATTTATAAAAGATCCAGTTTTGCTACAGATTTCAATTTAAGAACCATGTCTGAGGATTTGTGTTCAGCCGATGGCAGACTACTTGAATGTGGCTTGTGCAAAAGCCGTTTACGAGATCCAAGGACGCTGTCTTGTCTTCATTTGTTTTGCCTCAAGTGTCTCGAAGCATATACCAGCTCAAAGCAACCGGGAGATCAGACGTCTTGTCCTGTTTGTCACAGCGGCTTTCATATTCCAGACAAAGGTGTCGGGGAACTGCAAACCAACTGCTTCGTAGAGAAACTATTAAAGGCTAGCATGTTCTAAATACTTTAACATATTAGGATTGTTACTAAGACCATATTGATTTTGTTTTATTTTTAACCTAAAGAATAACATTTATTATTTTTTCTTATATTTATTTAGTTCCAGTTCTAGTTATAAACATCAGGTAAGGGTGCAAATCAACTTTTAAGTAAAAACTCGCTCAGAGTCTTGCAAAGTATCATGGGAGGCTTTTGCCTGCAGACTTTTACTTGCATTGTACACAGAACTTTAACTTGCTAAAAAGCAGAAGCGTGTAGACATTCTTCCATAAAGTGCGAAGTCAAAACACTTGCGACATTAACCACGTAATCGGAATATAGAATTTTCAATTTGTGCCATTAATTAATGACGTTGTAAGTTGTATAGGGGTAAATTGTGGCATCTGGTTGAGCAATACATCTTGCTGGAACCTCTCTGCAATTCTGCGCACGGGGACAGATCTGATGGGATGGGGATGGGGACAGACTCATGGGAATTGGGTTAGGATGGCGACAAATTTTCTGCAGACTTCAGAATTTACACTCGGTGAACCCTCATCATTGCTAACCACTCTTTCAAGAATATGCAGTGTGGACTCGAGTAGATGCTCCCAATTTGTGCATCATTTGCTTAATGCTGAGTGGTGTTATCTCCCCCAAAGCCAGTGCTTTTTTTCAGCCGGAACGGTCCGGAACGCCGTTCAGGGACCTTTTTTCAGCTGTTAAAAAATAATTGAGCTAATTTAAATTTTTCATTAAAATTTTTGTAAATTATTTAGATATTTTTATTTAATCTAAGTGCTTTCAGTGTTTATTGATATCGATATTATATGAAATAGAAATATTACCATAAAATATGGCACTAAAACTGTTCTGAATTTGTTGAGTTCCGGAACCTTTTTTTATAGAAAAAAAGCACTGCCCAAAGCTATTAACTTAACACGCCATATTGGTTAATACACCATACAAGAACTGCAATGTAGTGTTAAATATTGACTTTTTTACCATTATCCCTGGTTACATGTTGTAAGGCATGTCCCCCTATCATATTAATGAGTGCACACTAACTATATTGAAGTTCACACACTGGACTAGACAGTTGTGTGTACAGAGTGTAAGGTATGGTCTGTAACTGCTACAAACGTTTATCGTGGTCTTTCTTTTTGTCAGGCAGAGCAGAACATCAGATGTTTGCAGAACGATGCAAGAGAACTTTGTGACAGCTGTTCAGAAGAGACGAACACTGGTATAGGTCATGCCGTGAAGATAGACTTTGCCAAATGGTATTGTCTGCCATGCAAGAAAAACCTGTGTCCTTCGTGTCGTCTACATCACACGAACTCAGAACCCAACACGGCACACCATCTGGTTGAGTCTTCCAGCCAACACAAGCAGCAATCGCTCACAAGGCAGCCGAGTTATTGCTCCACGCATCCAGAAAGGGAAATTGTGTTGTATTGCAGAGACTGTAACATTGCTATTTGTGAGCAATGTTTTACGGAGCAGCACAGTGAACATACATCGAGCGACGTGGAAACTGTCGCTGAGGAATTTCGACAACGCATTCAGCAGGATATCCACAGGGTTAAGGAACACGTTAAAGTGGGACAGGATCGAATGAGAGCCCTGGAGATGCAGCGTAAGCGGTTGGAGGACTTTGACGAGATCGAGAGAATCATCAACCAGAAGAGCGAGGAGCTGAAGGCTCTTGTCGACAATGATACCAACAGGTTGTTGATGTCGCTGGAGGAAGTGAAGAAGAGGGCTACTGACGTTCCAGGTGACCGGTTGGCGATGGAGACACCAGGGGAAGGATCGTCGGAGAGACTCGTGTTGGATGGTTTGCAGATGCTGGATTTGAACGATTTAATTCCTGTCAACCTGACATTTACAGCGTCTCAGCTTGGTGCTGATGACCAGAATCTGATCGGACGACTGGTCACGTTTGAAACGGCTGAGACTCTTCTGTCAGGTGACATTTCTCAATCATTCTATTCTCCTCTGTTGCTCCAAACATTGTACAAAATTAATGTCAGGTCAAAGGTTAATCTCTGCCTTTGTTTGGTGCTGTTTACTTGGTACTGCGCCTGCCTACTTAAGGACTCTGCTGTTCTGTTTCAGCCAGCGCCGACCGCGGACCTCTTCCCTCTGTGGTCGTCGATATCTTGCTTGTTCCCTTTGCATGCACTTCAATCGTGCAACTCCGGGCTTTCTCCACTATGGGCCCAACCACCTGGAATGGCCTTCCACTGGAGCTCTGTCTCCCACTTTGGACAAACTCTTCAGCGTTCTATCTATCCTAAAAACTGTTCTCTTTGGCCGTAGTTGGGCCAGGAGCACCTCTGAGTAGGTATCTTGAAAGGGCACTATATCAAATTTTTATGATTGATTAATTGTCAGGTAATGATAACTAATGAAGAAGTAAAAGTAATCACCTTTTACGCGCATCCATCAAAAGTAACTCTTTTAGACACAATTCTGAAATTGAATGATGCAGAGGTGAAAGGAAACTGGATTAGGAGACTGCTGCTTTGCAATGACTAGTAAAGAGTAAGACAAGTAATGATCGAAGTTGTAAAGTGAGGTTGTTGAGAAAACATGAACTCAGGTGGGGTGAATGATGCCATTAAGATACAGTAAGGGAGCAAAGGTAGATCACAGCACTTTTTGAGGTACTTAAAATGCACTGTATTGAGTGATCTCATACAACGTCATACATGCATACATACGCGCAAAGGTGTCTCTAAATAAATCTCTTAACTGTTCTTATTTTAGATGATCTCGCAGAGAAAACAGAGGAGATTAACACTGATTCGGGACTTCATGAGGAAGGAACGGATGCTGATGGCTAGAACAGGAAATATTTTGTTAGAGATGTTAAATTTTATAGTACCCTGAAAAGTATTGCACGATCAGAGAGGCAGTTTTTAATTATTCATCAATATAAATTTTATTTACTTGTTACTTTTCTATTTGACTATTTTAACTGCAGTTTTTTCTGCATGTTATTTACTCCAGTCGTTAAATATGGTCGCTATAGAAATCAACATTTACTATTGATATGTGACGCCTAATAATGAGAAATTGTTGTTAATTATGGTTTGATCAGTGTACAGTAAACATTTTCTGTAAACATGTAATGACCTCAAATGCATTGCAATTAATCTTGTAATAGTTAAATGAATTTACTGTTAAAGCTTCTATTTATATAGTTACATGTAAGTACATAAGTTTGGAAGACTTGTCATAGCTGTGTCGGTAATTTTCCTATTTTATTACATTTGCAAAAATGGAAATTGTTCAGTTGTGTTCTGCAACGAGACTCATTCTGTGACAGATGATGTCTGACTAGTTATAAAGGCAGTTGTTACTTCTGATGAAGAAATGAGTTGTCCATTATTATAGGAGCTGGCTGATTTCATCCTCATCAATTCTAAGGTCTTCCTTGGCTCGTGTGTGTGTGTGTGTGTGTGTGTGTGTGTGTGTGTGTGTGTGTGTGTGTGTGTGTGTGTGTGTGTGTGTGTGTGTGTGTGTGTGTGTGTGTGTGTGTGTCGCTTGGGTTAGGTGTAGTCTTATAACCTCAGAGGAAAATGTTTAACTTTTGATGGGTTTGATGTACATGACTTGTATCTCTGTCAATTGTCATTGGTGGACTGATATTCTGGATATTGACATGATTGGTGCGCCACCTGTTGAAGCAATGTGCATTACCCCTGCCAGGCATTTTCATGGGCTTTAGATGGGACCCATATATGGGCTCAATACGGGTCCCACATGGGCTTCATGTGAGCATGTTGCCGGGAAAAAACCGACGCGATAGTAAGTAATAGGTTACAATTACGTGGCAATTGATATGAAAATTAATGAGAGTCGGTCGTTTTAATTACTAATGTCACTTTATTACTAGGCCTAATTGTAACCAGACTTAACTACATGTATACTTAAACTCGTTGAAAACAGAATAGCACATATTTACATATTGGTTATTGGTAGGGTCACGGCCATACCGTGCACTGAATAAACAGGGAATGTAGACGAACGTGTATGGAACAGTTCCGATAACGAGTACATGTGTACCGAACACACGTACGACTAATAAGTATCTGCTGAGTATACGTATACTGAATATCATCGCACACTGAAGCGGAACCAGTCAGTTTATGGAGCGCCATATATTTAACCCATGCGCAGTAGGTCGACGGGCCTCTTGCCCATCCTAAGCAGGTTGACCGGTCGCTTTCCCATTCGTAGTAGGTCGACCGGCCTCTTACCCATACGCAGCAGGTTAACCGGCCTCTTTCCCATCCTCAGCAACCCCACTGGTCTCTTGCCCATCCTCAACAGCTCCACAGGCCTCTTGCCCATCCGTAGCATCCCAACGGCACGACGTCCCAAGTCATCGTCATCCGTCTCTGGTTCCTCGCCCTCCTCTGTGAACCTCTGCCAGAAATCTTCTCCCTCGTCACCCGTCTCCTCCGAATCGTCACTCCTTCCCATTCTCAGAATCCCAACCGGACGTTTTCCCATCCTCAACATACCCACATTCCTCTTTCCCTGCTCATCCAGATCTCCTTCTTCCAGCTTTCCATCCACAAAATACGAAGCATCGTCATGACTCGATAATTCGCTCCGCCCACTGGACTCTTGACCCCGCCCACTTAATCCCTGATCCCGACCACTTGACTGCTGTTCCGGAGAGTTGGACCACCCTGGGACTGGAAAGAGTTCCGCTTCCACTTTGTCTTTTCCAGTTCCGGGTGTAAGAAGCGATGTTGAATCGATGGCTTCCTGGATGACGTTCAGTGGGAAGGTGCCTCTCGTAGACGTTTCCAGGTCACCAGAGCCCTGACCTTCTCTGCACCGACTGACCTGCCCCTCAACGGGAAATAATTTCTCTTCGAAGCCTTTGCATCGCAAGCCTGAAATATGCAAACAATTATTTTACTAATTCGTTAAGTGCTCTGCTTCGTTGTTATAATTAGGATAAACTAATTTAGCAAGGGCATACGGCAGCAAGTAGAAGAACAGGCGGAGAGAGGGCGGCAGGCAGGCAGCCAGAAAGAAAGAGGAATCAGGAAGGGAGGTATACCGAGAGGCAGGTATAAGGGTCCTTGGTTCCGGACCCCTTCCTCAGGCCAAGACCTCAGACTTGCAGTGTTCGTGTCGATTTGATCATCTGTGTTAGGTTTACTCGGATCAGCTTGAATATAGACATCTGTATTTGGCCTATGTACTTGTAGGCCAACATGCACGTCTTTAGTTTTTCAACTAGGGCCTAGGCCTATAGGCTATAAGATTTAAGAGCCACACAAAACACAATCTAGCCTAATGTGCTCAATCTCATAGTCTAGAGTCTAGACTAGCCTACTAATGATTCGAAGTGTGTTGACCTGCGGGGCTCCGACCAGGGTTCCTTTGGGAGTTACAACGTTTTTCAGATCCGTTGTGGGATTGACTAGTTTGGAGTTTGCTGTCCTAGGTCTAGGAGCCTAATTAGCCTACGGGCCTGTAACTATCAGGGGAAGGGGGAGCGGACCCGAATCTGAAAGAGGACCAAGACGGAGCCCACGATTTGCAGTTAGGCCACTATAGTTGCTCGTTCAGAGCCACTACATTTTCATCCACGTACAGGACCACTGATTCAAAAAAGTCGGAGAGTGAGAGAGAGGTGTGGCCGTGTGGGAAGAGAGAATTTCCCGGAGAAAGAGGGCTATGATCATCTGATTAGGCGATTTAAAAAGTCATCAGTCATGCAATGCAGGGGCGTCCATCCCAGGGGGGGAATGAAGCAGAAATCTTCATAGCCTTTTCAGGGGGGAAGAAATTTGTTTAATACGTTAAATGTCTCCTCGGTTTTTCCATCTTAGAAATTAATCGATTTGTTTTTTGATTTGATGCGGCTCAGCTGATATGTCAGTGCAGTCAAAAACTGAAACTTATCAGAGAACATTCATGGGAGTTTCTAGTTGTAGAAGCACAACGATTTCCAATGTTGATGCAAACTTTCCGGTTCATCGAACAAGACGATCACCCAGGCAACCTGGCGAGAAAACTGAGAAAAGGACAATAGGCCTAAATGTGGTGCTCAGTAGCACAGACCACTATCGTTTTGGTGTTTAGGCCTACACTACAACACTGGATAGTGTTGCTTGTCAAATACAGGACCGTTTCCAGGATGACAATGTCATGCTAGGTATATTTGAAGAAATGGATAATTTGATGCCAAGTTGTTAACAGAGGATAACGTACCGACAGACAGTATAGCTAACCTGTATAACTTCTGCGACCTAACTTAAACTGATTCACCTACAGATGATACAGGCACAGGCAGTGACGATGATGACGAGCAAAAAGACACATCTGTCGACCGGACAGTGGATTTAAAGCAGTTATGTTAAGCCATTACGTGTGATGTCAACTTTCAGGCAATCCAACACTCCCTGCAGCCTGTACAAAATCCTGGTCTCCTTGCCGTGACCAGCTGCTCAGCTGAGCGAGTAACGAGTGGCATCATCATTGTGAGAAATCGACGGAGATCAACGATGGTTGATGATTGGTTTGCCCCTCTGACAGTATTAACCTGTGACCGAGACGCTACTCTATCACTACTGGACGAAATAGTTGATCGCTTGGCTACGTACGCGCTGTGCTGCTCTAAGGAAGCACCTATATTGTGATTTTAGCACTTATGTTGGTACTGTCTGGCCTCTCTCGTGGTATGCCTCTGTCTGTGTACAGGCCTTCATATTTTATAATGCATAATGGCGCTTGATTAGTGAACTAAAAGTTAAAGAATCTAACAGTAAAATTGTGTTTCAAATTTCGATAAACAATATTTTCTCTTGTGTCGACAGTCGACCAATCAGTGTGATTTTCCTTACAGATTTTATTTTAGTTATAGTTACAGTTATAGTTAATGATTTTTTATTTTAGTTATAGTTATAGTTATAGTTAGTAATATTTTTTAGTTATAGTTATAGTTATAGTTAATGGATTTTTATTTTAGTTAATTTTAGTTACTACTTAGTTACAATAATTAAGTCCATAAGCAAAATTGTGCGTATTAATACGCTGTTTCACAATTTACTCAGAGCTATGAAAACCTTTGAAGCATGGGTACATTCAGCTTCATGAATACACGAGTTTCCAAAGTAACTGACAAATTTCACAATAAAAATTTCGCATTTTTCGTTCTCATTTATGTCGAATCGTCCATTTTGCACTTCCTATTTTTATTTTTTGTATTAACGAAAATAAAGATGAATTTTCGTTAGTGTTATTTTCGTTATAGTTATAGTTATAGTTAATGATATTTTTAGTTATAGTTATAGTTATCGTTAACGAAGTCATTTTATTTTCGTTAACGAACATTTTCGTTATCGTTATCGTTAACGAAAATCACACTGCGACCAATCGTCTTGGGCTGTGGGGGGGGGGACAATCTGATGACTTGAGGGGGGAATGCTTCATAGGCGTAAGGGGGGATGGACGCCCCTGATGCAATGTAAGGAAAGGCTGTCGAAGATCGAAAACTTTCTATGATGGGCGCCTTGCATGGCTGCCGAAAACAGTTAAATTCGACTCCTGTAGGCTAATAACTTGTGGTCATCCGTTCATACTGAATTGTAATCATGCTGCATAATAATTAGCCTATTGTCAGTTTGAATCAAAAAAGAATATATTATTATGAAATAAAAATGTGCGGTTTTTAACAGGCCTTCTCATTTGAACAGATTTTCAAACGCCACCATTAGCCTGCAGGCTATAGGCTAAATGGAATCGACCAGTAGGGCCTAAGTTACTATAGCCTAGGCCTACGAAAAATCGAAAATGAGCAGCCCGAGTAGGTTAAGTAGCTCCGACTGGATCAAGGACGTGAGAGAACCATCCCAGATTCCAAGGACTGGATCCAGTCGGGAACCGATAGCCTCTTCTGGCAGTCGACCAGTCCTCCTGAGTGTGATTGTCATTCATTTCTTAACGTCGAATGGCTTTGCTTCCTACAGCTGGACTCGTAGATAAGGTAGCTCGCTGGCTTACGTGCAGTCCATCCCGCGCATCTAATGGAAATATCTCGTAAGTATACACGGGCATAATGATTCCCTGCCACGCCTAATCGTGACATACTGTGCAGACATACAAAGAAAATGCGCTACAGCAGAGCGTCTTTTTGCAAATGGCGTCCACCTGCGCGTTTGCCTAGTGATGTTAACGGGCTACGGCCACACGCTGCTCGACCTCCTGGGCCGCCCTTTGTTCTTTTATTTGGCTAATATATCAAAATTGATAAAGAGAAAATAGTTTTCGATTCGAAGATCATCCATTCTTGTTTCGATGCTGTGTCTGGAGCTGTCGACCTGCGTTGAAATCGTCGTCTACTTAATCAGACGGTCTAGTCCTCGGCCGGAAGAGTTGATTACACGCGTTGATGGTTTACGACAAAGATTTTAACAGGGAGGAAGATGGCCTACTTAAAGAATATTGGCTTGCGCAGTGCGAATGAGGGCGCGTGATGCATGCTGGTATAGGCGCAAGGCCTTCTGGTCTATCCAATGGGAATACAACGAAAAGTTGTTGGCAAGCATTTAGCACCACGATACTAAATGCTTGCCGCATGCCGCACTATTGTGCAGCCTTTAATTGTGGCAATGCCTGGGAGAAAAAGCTTGGAATTTCGTTTTTCTGTTTCCCAAGCGAAGCTGCACGGTAGGCGTACGGCTTCATTAATAGGCCTGTAACAGGTTAATGCTTAGCCAAAGTCTTCGCCACAAGTTATGGTTATTAATTCGACATTGTATTTGAACAATTTCGTGTCATTTTTCAAACCTAGTTCCATTTATCACATACACCCTGTACTTCACCAACTCCTACCTCCACTCCGACCCCTCTCCTCTCACCAAGACCTAGAGCACACAACCATACTCTCACCCAAAGACAACTTTCAATTTATTCCCACTTCATTATATACAAATATTTAGCCTACCAGTTTATTCGAAAATTTTCTAATTAACTTTAATTATCCATTATCACTCATGTAAGCATTTCTGCATTTTTGTCAGATTGTTTTTCTCAATAAACGAATATATATATGTCTGAGCCCCTTATAATGTGTTAATATGATCTCCAGGAGGCTTCTACAGTTCCTAAAATGCCAAGTCACAGGAAACAGCTTATTCACAGTCACTCAGTCAAAACAAAATTGATAGACAGGTTACATCAGGTCAAGATCTAAAGGTCAGGCAGTTATGGTGGGTGGTGTATTGACTTGGATCATCTAGCGAGTTTAGGGGAAATGGAGTAATCAAAATAGGATTTATGAAATAGGTGTTTTAAATTTCGGGTGAAAAACGTGCATATAGAGGTTGTGAGAGTTGTATTTTGACACGTTCATATGGAGGATCAGGTAATTTTTTAAAATTCTGACAGGAGTTTATTATTATTACCAATAAGTATATAAGTTGTAGGGCCATTTAATAAAGATTAAAGTGAAAACAACTTTTATTAAGTTTCTTTAAATTTTATGTGTTAGGTGCAAAAAGTGGGTCATCAACACCAGACGTGAAGACCTCGATAAGAAGGAGCCAGGTGAACTACACAAGAATTTTCTTTTGTGTAGTGCTCACTTTGAAGACAGCCAGTTCACAAACTTGTTGCACAACAGACTCAACTGGAATGCAATACCTACTTTATTTGATGTGAGTCATTTTGTTTTAAAGTTATTAATATAGCACATTTAAAGTTGTTAAGCTGATGTTATTGTTGCTTGAGTGGTCATTGGTCTGTTGCTGGTGAAAGTGTGTTACAGATGGTTGACTACACCAGTAGTAGCATTATCATAGAATATATTTATGTGCACTATCTCCACACATTACGGTAATTATGTAGCAGGACTAAATAATACTATAGTGTCTACATGCAGGAAAACTTTGCTACATTGAAGTTCAAGGAACCATCAGTATATCCAATTGTATCCCAGTTTTGAAACAAGAAAGATATTCACATCAAGCTCTATATGACTCAGTGAAAATGGAAATTTAAAGTTTTCTATTGCAGCTCTATGGCCTAGACCCTGCTCAGCTTTCAGTGAATTGATTGGACAAGATCTTTCACCACCGATGCCTCTTTGAACCAGTGCCTCGCCTTTGAAAGATCCCATGTACAGACCATGCTAGCCATTGACTGTATTTCTATATAACAGGAAGTTCAAAGTACCAGTGTTTGCAATACCTAAGTTTTACTGTATGGCAACTTCCCGCTGTCAACAATGTATCCAAGGTTGCAGTGATATTGTCTTGAGACTTCCATATCTATTGTTTTGATAGGTCTTTATGCTATTGCAGATTGCCAATCCTCCAGCACAACTCAGTTGCAAACGCAAGTTGCCACGTAGAAGAGAAGGAAGTGTTTTGATCACAGACAAGGGAGCTGCTGTCAAGGCCAAGAGAAGTCGGGCATCAGATGAAAGGCCCCAGATGATTGAAATAACTCCAGCGACATCTTTGACTACCGAAGACGATGTGACACCAGAAAGTGAAAAATGCAAGTTGCCACGTAGAAGAGAAGGAAGTGTTTTGATCACAGACAATGTAGCTGCTGTCAAGGCCAAGAGAAGTCGGGCATCAGATGAAAGGCCCCAGATGATTGATATAACTCCTGCGACATCTTTGGCTACTGAAGACGATGTGACACCAGAAAGTGAAAAATGCAAGTTGCCACGTAGAAGAGAAGGAAGTGTTTTGATCACAGACAATGTAGCTGCTGTCAAGGCCCAGAGAACTCGGGCATCAGATGAAAGGCCCCAGATGATTGATATAACTCCTGCGACATCTTTGGCTACTGAAGACGATGTGACACCAGAAAGTGAAAAATGCAAGTTGCCACGTAGAAGAGAAGGAAGTGTTTTGATCACAGACAATGTAGCTGCTGTCAAGGCCCAGAGAACTCGGGCATCAGATGAAAGGCCCCAGATGATTGATATAACTCCTGCGACATCTTTGGCTACTGAAGACGATGTGACACCAGAAAGTGAAAAATGCAAGTTGCCACGTAGAAGAGAAGGAAGTGTTTTGATCACAGACAAGGGAGCTGCTGTCAAGGCCAAGAGAAGTCGGGCATCAGATGAAAGGCCCCAGATGATTGATATAACTCCTGCGACATCTTTGGCTACCAAAGACGATGTGACACCAGAAAGTGAAATAGCCATGACAGTGTCCACTTCTGTCATAAATACTGACAGAACTACCGGTAAGCAAATAAACAGTAATAAGGGCAGACCACCAGATACTCCACTGAAAAAGCGTCTTAGGCTGAAAATACGGCAACTGCAGTCGAGACGCTGGAGACTGGAGAAAAAAGTTAAGACATTAAGACAGAAAATTTCTGAAAAAGTAGCCGAGTCTTCATTGCCGTCTGGTTCAGTTGATGGTATTGTTAATGCTGCAAAGCAGTTGTTAACACCTTTACAGCTGGCATTGTTTCAGTCACAGATGTTGGCTAGTCGGAGAAAGGTAAAAGGGTACAGGTGGTCAGTGAAGGAAAAATTATTTGCTTTGCAGTTGCATTTTAAGAGTGCTGCAGCATATAGATTTGCATCACAGCACTTTGCGTTACCATCTGTGTCAACATTACGCCGGTTTGTAGGTGCTGCTATTGGCAGGATTGAATGTGGATTTACATCTGTGATGTTTAGGGTTCTTCAATTACGTGTTATGAGTTTGCCATTGTGTGAACGTCAATGTGCACTTGTTTTTGATGAAGTTTCTTTAAAATCTCAATTAACATATGATAAGAATTTAGACCGAGTCATAGGCTACACGGATGACGGAGTGATAGCAACACATGCATTAGTGTTCATGATTAGGGGTCTTTGTAGTAAATGGAAGCAACCAATTGCCTTTTTCTTTACACGCAATACAGTAGCAAGCTCTAGACTTTCAGAACTAATCAAAGACTGCATTACGAGAGTTCACGGTATAGGATTGTTTGTTAGATGCATTGTGTGTGACCAAGGTCCAACCAATGTAGCAGCTGTAAAAAATCTTGGCAGTACAGTGGCAGTTCCAAATTTCTCTCTTGACACCTTAGAACATATTGTACATGTTATTTTTGATGTACCACATTTGTTAAAAAATGTACGCAACAACTTAATGAAGCATGATATTGAGATTGATGGTTCAGTAGCTAGCTGGAAGCACATTGACAAATTTTATCATGTTGATCAAATGTACCCTATACGTCTTGCACCTAGGTTAACAGAGCGCCATATTGATGTTTCAAGAGTTTCTAAGATGCGTGTGAGTCTTGCTTCTCAGGTTTTAAGCCATTCTGTTGCAGCTGGTTTACAAATGCGCGTTTTAACAAAGGAATTGCCTCCTGAAGCTGTTCACACTGCTGCTTTTGTGGACAAAATGGACACACTCTTTGACATCCTTAATTCACGTAAACAGCGGGGTGATAGGCCATCTAGATGGGCCCTGTGTAAAAGAAACAAGAATTTAGAGCAGCTTCTTGTCTTTAAGGAATGGGTGGGTAAATGGCACTTTTTGGGAGCTCGTTCTCAGTCACAAATTAAATGTAAGGAAGGTTTGGAAATGTCAATTAGCAGCATACACTCTCTTTCCTGTGAGCTACTTAACCAGGGTTTCAACTATGTTTGCACTAGTCGTTTGAATCAAGATTGTCTTGAAAATTTTTTTGCTTGTCTCAGAGGTAAAAATGGGTGGAATGAAACTCCTACACCCGCACAGTTCTCTACTGCTTTCAGAAATTCTGTAGTGCTGTCAAGTTTAGACTGCTGCACAAGCGGTAAAAACTGTATTGATGATGACGATTTTGTCCTTCTAAAGCATTCTGATCTCACATTGGCTTCTCCTGTAACATCAGAGCCTGTTCCGAGTACATCTTCACAAATTAATTATGAGTTGTTTTTTTCCGGTGATGAAATTTGGTCTGAAATGTCTAATCAAATTCTAAACAGCGACATTTGCTATGACCAGAATATTGTTGAAATGTTTACAGAAGCAGAGGAATCACTAGTTAGTTATTTGTCTGGATGGCTTGCTCGTAAATGTGGAATTTGTTCTCAGTGTCAGGATGTTCTGAGTAAACGATTAGGTGATCACTCCTACAGTTGTCGTCCCCATGATCAATTTATAAAAGAAAAACGATTTCCCAATATGTCCTCTACTGGGCTGGTTGAGCCTAGTGACGAACTTTTTCAAGCTGTACATATAATGGAGCATTTGTTCCGCTTGCATTTTAATCAGCTGCTTTCACAGCCAAACATTGCATCAACACTCTTTGAAATAATTCACCCTAAATGCAATTTCCAATTTTTGTTCATCCGACATCCAGAGCATGCTCTATACATATCAGAGAAACTGACGAAACTTTATGTCGTGATGAGACTATTTTATTCAGTGAAGTTTGCTAACAGAGAGCTCTTACAACCTAGCAAAGCAACAAACATTACAAGTGTTCGCCAGTGTAGCACATCAAGAAAAATGAAAAAAATATTGCATGTGTAATTATCTGTAAATATTTAGAAGTGTGTATACTAGTTTGAAATGCATATTCTAAATATTTAGAAGTGTGCATACTAGTTTGGTGCATATTCTAGTTTGGTGTATTTATTACTTGCTTCATGTTAGAGTCATCTTTCATAATTACTTAATTAAATATGAACAATTGTTTGCCAGTGTAGCACATCAAGAAAAATGAAAAATATTGCATGTGTAATTATCTGTAAATATTTAGAAGTGTGTATACTAGTTTGGTACATTATACTAGTTTGGTGTATTTATTACTTGCTTCATGTTAGAGTCATCTTTCATAATTACTTAATTAAATACAATTGTTTGCCAGTGTAACACATCAAGAAAAATGAAACAAATATTGCGTGTGTAATTTTCTGTAAATATTTATAAGTGCATATACTGGTATTGTGAAATTGGAAACTCCAATTGTTGTCATTTCTTACTGTTAACTGTTTACTAAACTGTCTGTTGGTTATAAATTATACCTATAAATTATACCTATATATTGATTCACTGTCGATAATCTCCAAAGCTTAACAGAGTCAATAAAGGAATGGATTTATCCAGTGTTGTGTGTCATTTTTCTTTGTTAATAATAATTGTAAGCCAAGAACTTTGACACCAGTGATGGGCACAATTCTATTTTGAATTAGGCATCATATGCCCATGTCTGCAAGGATATCTCAAATGCATTGGTTCCAGTCGCATAGTTTGCTGCAACTCACTTCAAACTTATATCGTTCAGAATTCTTTGGCTTGTGTTATTTCATCGTCAACTTAAAACTGACGTATTTCAAACTGGTTATGCACCATAGGCCGCCTCTCTGTCTTACGGACTGATCTTCTGGATATTGACCTGATTACTGCGCAATAGGAAGTTACTAATTACAATTACAATTTTATCATTGCTTCAGATCATAAGAAACTAATTGCAGTGATGTGGTCTCGAGACCGTCTCGGTCTCGAATGTGCCGGTCTTGGTCTTGAAAGGTGCGGTCTTGGTCTTAAAGGTATGGTCTTGATCTTGGGCGTCGGGTCTCGCCGACTTGGGGACAAAAACTATAGGCCTAACTATAAATATAAAATAGGCATTTGATTTGAATTATAGGAATATGTAACACTACAATTGAAAATTGCATTTATGATCTTGAGGCTTAGGTCTGATAAAACAAGCTCAATATAGGCTTGTGAAGCTGGCGCGGATAGGAGGTCTTTCGCATACATATCCTTATCCGGTGGCGCGTTGGATAACAGCTGGCGTAGAGAGCGAGAGGTACCGAGTTCGAGCCCCGTAGGGCGGACATGCTTTGTAGGCTGCTATTAGCGCCCTGTGTTGCAGACTGTCTGTTCTGTTAGTAGTTGAACTAGTTAAGATTGTTTCAATTGCATAACATGTAAATGTACAGCGCAGTGCATTTGTCAGGCGCTTAATTAAAGAAAAGATATTATTATTATATTATTTAGCCTTATGTTTGCTATGCAAATGATTTAGAAGATTTGTCTAATTATTTCCGTCAATTGGCGTGCCACACTATTATTATTACTTCTATGTGTTATTTTACATTCTATTTCGACGTCCCATAATGCGTTTGCTAATGGAGTAATAAAGGCTATACTTACTTACTTACTTACTTAAACACATTCACGATAAACGCCAAACGGAATTTCCATAACCCATGCCGTATGACGTGCTGTAAGTTTGAGACTTAATCTGATGTCAAAGTCTGGCGAAATATCTAAAGTTGGAATAAAGTACTGCCAATACAAATTTTACATGGATTTGATATTACGATAATTTTCGTATAAAACGACTTTTAACTGATGGATTTTAACATTGTGGAGAATAGGAACTTGGCAAACATTTAGTATCGTGGTGCATGTATTTTTCTCCCGTAATTTTAGGCGTCGTGAGAGTCGGTTAGGGTCAGGTTACGCGTCGTGAGGGTCGGTTAGGGTCAGGGTTAGGGTTTGTGTCGTCCTTAGAAAACATCGTACCTTCCGCGGATCATGCCAAAAAATACCGCCCACAGCCCGAAAATACATGCACCACGATACTAAATGTTTGCCCGGCATGCTACCGAACTTTCTACTCGGCCAAAATGCTAAATTCGGCAAAACATTGCGTATAAAACGACTTTTAACTGATGGATTTTAACATTGTAGAGACCAAAGGTAGAGACCGGAACTAATCGTTTTCCCATTGGATAGACCAGAAGCCCTTGCGCGCCCTCATTCGCAGTGTTCTCATTAGTGGTTCATCTTCCTCCCTGTTAAAATCTTTGGTTTACGAGGTCGTTACGTCTGATACAAGATCGTTACTTCTATAGCGCCCCATTAAACGACGGGTTCCGCTATAAACCACTTGCAAGCGGGTCTTGGTATAGAGGGTAGAACTGTGTGAATGTTACGAAAGGGAAACGGCATCGTAGTGGCAAGCGTGTATATTCTAAACAGATGGTTTATGTGATGCCTGTGTTCTAAGAAATGCAGCTTTGTAAACACAGGTAGACCTGTCACGATCAGGCCCGCCGAGAGGGGGGGCAGGCATGGTCAATATCTAGAAGGCCATGGGCAGGGGTGGCAAATGCCCAGGGGCCCGGCGACTTTTAGGGGCCCGGGCCGGGCCCGCAATCAACTTATGATATATATTATAATAAGATATAGGGCCTACAAAGTTTATGATGTATATACACAGTTTATGATGTTACGCCTTTTTTCCTTCTGACAATTTCACGGAAAAGCAAAAAAAAGGTCATCAGAAATTTGTTTGTGGAAGTAAGAAAAAAATTCAGTTTGTTCAAAAAAAGTTAGGGGCCCGTGACTGCTCTGCCTAGGGGCCCGAAATTTCTGTCGGCGGGCCTGGTCACGATAACCGAGAACTTCCGAGAAGTTGGGAGAAACAGCTCGCTCTGTGGTTGTAAACGACTCAAGGGGCTAGGCTATAGGGCAGAATCTTCGAAGATATAGCCTAGACCTTTAGTGATATTCGGTCTACATGCAATGCAAATATTTTTTAGGCCTCTAGCCTAGGCCTATAGGCCTATAGTCTTACGACCAAGAAGTGAAAATATGAACCAGTTGTTCATGAGAACTTCATAGGCCCTATTGTTTATATAGTTGAGTGTAGGCGTAGTTAGAGTTAGATCAAAGCTACAGGCTACGCCGCTAAAAGGGATTTTCTAAGAGGCTTCATCTGAACGTTTCTTACTGTTAGACCAGAATGCCTTGAAATCAGGCGCTACATAAATTGGCCAATAGATTAGATATAAATGCTGTAGGCGACATTTAAGACTATGCCCTGTTGGAAACAACGACCTCATATATGGTTGGAAACGCAGTTGCAAATCTGAAAGCCCAAATGCTCTTTGGGCTACAAATGTAGGCCTATAGGCCTACGTGTCTGACTCAAAGCTTGAATTTGGCGATTAGCCTACTTAAAGACACGAGGGAAAGTACTCGTAATATCGAGGTTTCTACAGAGCCCGGAAAAGCGATGGTGCGGAAACCAGCTTATTCACAATTAAGCGCTTAGTTAAAATCAAATCGATAGATAGGTGGGGTAAAAATCAGTTCCAGATCAAGACCCAAATGGGTCTGGCAGGCAGACTGTCAGATAGGCTAGCTAAGGTGGAATGTGTCTAGAATTACAACGGTGAGGGAGGTAAATGGAAGACTAGGAATCGGGAGTAGATTTGTGAAAGAGCAGTGTTTTCAGTTTTGAGTGAAAGACCGTTGAAAAGACAGCAGGAGGTGAGGATTTAGTGAGTATGTAGGATATGGAATAAGATAATTGTAATTCTGGCGGTAGTTTATTCCACAGAAGAGGAACAGCTATGGCTATGAAAATTTTAGTGATGAGGTGAACGGAAGGGCGGAAGCTGAAGAATTAGGGCGGAAGAGAAGCGGGTTGAACGAAGTGGTTGGACCGTGAACAGCTGATGAAGATAGGCGGGCTGGAAGGGTTGAAGACTTGAAGTGTGTTATAAGTTATACGACTTAAATTTTGTATTAGGCCTAGGCTATATTCGTTCAGGTAGGCCTAGTTTAAACCAGTGGATTTGAGGATAGGAGTGATGTGATGGCGTTTGGGGTTTTAGTGACAGATATGGGGCCGTCCATAAAGTACGTCACGCTATTTTTGACCATTTTTACCCCCCCCCCCCCTGTCACAAACTGTCACAAAACTCGGACCCCCCCTAAAGTACGTGACACTTTCAACATAGAAATAATAATACTTCCAAAAGCAAGGCTAATACATAAACAAGGCTTCGCAACAGCATTATTACTAGCGCTCCTAGCGAGAGGAATCGTGAAAAACACATTCAGGAGATAGGCATTTCATGCTATTTTGACATAAAACCTGGGACTATTACTGACAATTAAAATGTTTCAGAACATTTTTGAAAATTATTTTTAAAGCTATGAAATTCTACTAAAAAAATAAAAAATAAATTATAAATAAAATATTTAAAAAATAAATGTGTGACGTCACACATGGCCTGACCCCCTCCCCTGTCACAAACTGTCACACTTTCTTAAACCCCCTCCCCTGGAGCGTGACGTACTTTATGGACGGCCCCTATGGCTATGAAAATTTTAGTGATAAAGTGACGGAATGACGGGAGAATATAAGAGCGGAAGAGAAGAGGGTTGAGCGAAGATAACCTGAAGGCTTAGGCCTATATAGGCTATATGTAATAATCTGATGATTTCTAGAGCTCCGTTATCGTAATAGCCTATTCTTCGCAAGATATCAGTCAATCAGTGGACTCGCTTCAAGGAAACTAGTCGTAGACCTATAGGACAATCCGTCGGAAAAACCTTGTCGAAATCCTATGGGGGAATCATGGAACAACGCTGACTGGAACTCGACCACAACTGACACTAATAATAATAATAATAATAATAATAATAATAATAATAATAATAATAATAATAATAATAATAATAGGCCTAATAATAATAATAATAATAGTAATAATGTAGCCTAATAGGCCTAATAATAATAATCCTGACCGTACCTTGACGCACAAATCACTTAAAATGTCAAAATCGTGTAAATAGACTTAAAAGGGTAGCCTATACGTTTTCGGTTTTCTTCTGAGATGTCATACCATAGGCCAACGGGGGATGATCTGAAGTTCTGAACCCTGGCGGGCAATTCCCTGTTCCCACACAAGTTGCAACGCACTGTCCATATTAGAAATTTTGAAATTTGGCTTTCTAGACAATAGAATCAATGGGCAGTCAGATGAATAGATAAATGGACGCAATGAGTGAACGAACGAACGGGCAGAAATATGGAAGGTATGTCAATGAAAGGCGAAATGGCTTCTCTAGAATCATTCTAATTCATTCTTCAGTCGATGTATTGCTCTCTCCATCGAAAGAAAAGTAGGAAGATATCACCCATTATATTGGCCTTATAGGGCCATAAGAATGAAACCGAGGGCGTTGTCTGCACCACTATGAAAAGTCAAACGATTTCCTGTCGAAAATGATTGTAAAAGTAATGGCATATGCAAATTGGCAATGATTTTCCTACGTGACTCATAGTATGGTTCCATAACTATATAATAGTATAAACAGTCCTTTCTTATTTTCGATTTTTCGATAGACCTACAAGAGCGAATCCAAGACCAGAGTCACCAGACCAATGACGTAGGCCTATACCGCCGTAGGCCCTACTCTGAGAGGATCAGAGGCGCGATAGGCCTATATATAATTCTGTAAAAATAAAAAACTCATTATATAAATAGTATATATACAGCCTACCTAGGCTTGTATCTTTTGTGTATCCTTCGCCTAACTCTTCTAGCGCCAACGTATTTTCAGACTATATGCAGACCATCCTTCACAAACAGGCCATATCTTCTGATCATGCACGACCACCGATGGCTTTTGATTATAGTGGAGGGAGAGAGAGAGAGGAAGGGACGGATGACCAGACGGACACAGAGAGGGAGAGGGTAAGGACTGGCGGGAGGGAGGGAGGGAGAGGCTATTTGGAATTTGCGGGTTCACTCCGAATGCCTGAATGAATGAGATACACTGAGTTATTGTATAATAATAAGAGACCGTAGGCTCCGATCAGTGCACACTCTCGCCCTCGCCCTCTGCCCCCCCAGTGTCAACTTGTCATGCACAGAATGACCCCCGAGAAGACGAGAATTATCGCCTTGAGACGCAGCTCGGTGCTAGGAATTTTATCGGGCGAGTTTATCTAAGCTTACTGTTTGATTTTAATGAGGACCACGCCATGATAGGTCCTCTTGCATGGACCGTAACTGAGTTAGAATAGATTAGATTACATTATATTGTCCAAAGAGCAAGAGACGCCTAGCGTAAGTTGCTATTAAGGATTTAAGGTCACTGAATCATCTGAAGTAGAAAGGTCACTGAATCAACTGAAGCAAAACATCTCGAACACTAAATTAAGTTGTCCAGCGCAAATGATTTCGTTTACCACAATGAATGTAGAAAGCTATTAATTACTAACTTAGGACCTATAATTATAATTTCAGCTTCAATGCAAATCGAGTGGATCTTGAATCGACAGGGTTATTAAAGAGTTTCACAAAGTTTACTTGTCGAATTGATGCTACTTCAAACTTAATAAATAACTCTGGGCTAAATAATTACATATAGATGTGCAAAATAAAACTAGAATTTATAGGCCTAATGCCTTACCTGACCTAACCTTTGAATCCGAAATAATAGGCACAGAATGCAGAGAGTCAACTCATTTTTCAATTCGATTTTAATATGTTCCGATAGCTTACCGTAGAAAGCATTGAAAGCGAGGAGCCAGTAGATGTACTTCATGGCCTTTGATTTCATCGTCACGGTTGGGTGTCAGCTGCAGCAGCAGAGTAATGTGTCGTCGAGCAGTCTTCCTGTTGTTCTTGTCAGTGATGGTTGACTGCGGCTGCTGATACTGCTATTGTCTGCGGGTGGCACCGAGCGAGTGATCGGTGCCAAAGAGCGCTGGCTCTTTTATGCCTTCTATCGAACCATAACTTAGCATTTAGACAATGCGAAGCTTCATTGTCACCAGAACGAAATACGCCTTCCGTCTCTATAGAAAGACGCTGAAAACTAATGCCTGATGACATCAAACACTGATGTATTCAGAGATGTATTCAGCGCTAAGAAAAACAAAAATAAGAAGAACAAAGAACAGGAAAAGAAAAGGAAGAGGGAGAACGAGAAGAACATGAATAAAATGAAGAATACGAAGAATAATAGACGAAGAGAAAGAAAAATAAGAAGAAGAAGAAGAAACAGAAGAAGAAAAATAAGAAGAATATGAAAAAGAAGAGGAGGATGCAGAAGAAATATAAAAAGAAGAAGAAGAAATATAAGAAGAAAAGAAGATAAAGAAGAAGAAAAGAAAAATTTTAAAAATAAGAAAAAGAAGCTGAACAGAAAACGTTAGAAGAAAGAAGAATTTGAAAAATAAAATGAATAGATAGAAGAAAAATAAAAAATAATAATAAGAAGAAGAAAAGTAGTTGAAAATTCTTAGCCCCAGCAAATAAGGTTGGGTGGCCGGTCCTCTCTTTCTCGCTGCCTAATCTTCTCATCGACAATTTACGGTAAGTGTAGGCATAGGCCTTCTCATTTTAGAGTTCCATCCAACGCCAATGAATGTGGCCTATTCAGAAGCTCAATCCTGCGCTTACTTGCTCTTAAGTTAGTCGTGTAGGTTTAATATTTTTTATGAAAGACGATAAAACAGATCATTCAGTTGTTGTAAACTACTAAACTGTTAAGAATCGTAATGAAACAAATCAACTGCGACCTACAGACATATGTCTTGCAACCATCAAGTGCCGCATTAATAAAGTTCTCCAGTACATGGGTTTTACTGCCCATAGTTTGACTATGTTTCCATCTACTGTTGTTAGGCATCACTTCTAAGATTGCTCGTATACGCCTTGAGACGAGCGACTTACTTCCGCGTTGTACGGCTGCCTGTACAAAGACTAGCACGCTCACGCACGCATACACACATCCATACATAGACATACATAGACATACATAGACATACATAGACATACATAGACATACATAGACATACATAGACATACATAGACATACATAGACATACATAGACATACATAGACATACATAGACATACATAGACATACATAGACATGCACACACAGTCACACAATCTATATAAGTACACCATAATAATTATTATTAGGATTAATTAACAACTTCTATAAGACCGGTGTCTAACACGTTAACGGCGAGAGTGTACTAGAAGTGACTGCAGAAACCAATGCATCGCGTCGTTAACTGTTAATGCATTACGCATGGACGATATGGCGCACCAAAAACAAGCTGCAATCAAGTCCGACAAGACGGAAATACTTACGGTAGATAAGCAAATTGAAAAAGATAAGTAGGCTATCAAGTACAGAGAGCGCAAACAGAGACACAGTGGCGAAGCTGCATGTTCACTGGAAATTAAATATGCACGATTTTATATAGCAGCCAAGCACCCAAAGCGACACTTATCGTCTGATTGCAATTGACTTGGTCACAGTACAGTTTCTGGACAACCTCGCCACAGTATCTGCCGTCAGTAGACTTGAAGTCGTCCTGGCGATACAGGTCGATACAATGGAAGACACCAAGACACAGCCACAGAGAGACACCCGGTCATAAGAAGCTTTACAGAAGCCAAATTTCCTTTATTCTTTCAGTAAGAGTATCATGGAAGTCTAAGACAATAATGAAGCCAATTACACCGATATCTTCCAGCAGAACGCAAAAGCGACTTGGATTGAAACAAAGGAATTGCGAGCTCTATAATTGGACTTCACAGAACACTATAGCCTACCGCCTACACGTGTAAGAACTCATGTGTTTCCAATGAACCCGGTAATTGAGTGATTAGACTTTCCACCATTTCGTCCATAATCCATTTGCTCTTTGCGTTGTCTTTGTGAGAAATTACAGGCGAACAGTTTCAACAGTTAATCTAAATTATCGCCGACACTGACATAGAATGGATTCTGTCTGAATTCCGTTCCTATACAGGAATCACCGTTTATGTTGTAGAGATCAATCTTCCTGCACCAAATTCACCAAACCATGATCTACGGAACTATTCTGATCAAACGAAACTCACGTATAATTATATTATTGTCTAATAGGACGACGAGTTCTCTCTGTTCACCTATAAATATACCTTCGATAAATAAGCGAAACAAACGAGGATCAACAAATCAATCAACAAGTTAAATTATACTTATTATTAATTTGTAATGTTATTTACTCTGGTTTATCATCGTTGTCTTCGTTGTAATCATCAGTTGATGAGGAAATGTTGCATAGTGAAAGCAATGCAAAAACGATGAACTTATATTGGGTCCCGTTTAACTGGGTATACCAGGGATGGCCAACCCGCGGCCCGCGGGCCAAATGCCGCCCGCGGGCTGCTAATTGGCGGCCCGCACGGACCCCTTTCTAAATATTTTGTTTCTCATTTTGCACCTACTTACTTGTCCGACTACTGCAATACTGCATGATAACGATGTCTAAAACACTAAAAGATTTAGTGTTGTAAGTTCTAGTGACCTGATGTAGCCTAGTCGTACCTGTTTTTATACATCTTGTAAAATATGAAATAAACCTTTGTATTTCTTTGGAGGCTGTGAGGACATATGTTTTGCGGCCCGACGCGTGCTTACCCACAATCATAGTGGCCCGTCGGCCAAAAAAGGTTGGCCACCCCTGGGGGTATACTAACAAAGCTATTTTATAAAGCGTCTTTGAAGTTATTTGAGAGACGCTATAAAGTATAAAGTGCTGCATATATGTATTTGCATACGCATTTGTATATGCATATTATAATGTCATTGAAGTTATTTGAAAGACATTGTATTAATATGCATATACTAATGCGCATACAAATACATATATGCAGAAAAGTATGGACACATGTAAAATATATACACTTAAATGCATGCACACATACATAAAGACATGCATACATATTATATACATACATACATGCATAATACATATGCACATATGTATATACATACAATGTACATATATGCACATACATGCATGCATGTATACACAAATACATACACATACATGCACACATGCATAAATGCATACATATATACAAACATGCATACATACACTGATATGCACACATATATGCATAGAAACACATACATACATAGCCCTACATGAAGCTCTAACGGAATTGGCAATGATCAGAATGTTGAAAAGTTATATAGGCTACCATGCAACCGTATGAACATCGCAGAAGACAAGAAAACTATGTCAAAAATTAAGTGCAACTAAACTAGTCTTTCGCTTAATTCCCTGTGACTGAAAGAGTCATCAGCTCAGCTGAAAGGAGGGTATTTCAAACTTTAGTTAGCAAACATTCGCCAGGTGGCGTGACATTACTCATTGTGTATCAGTTTCTCATTTCAGAACAAGGCTGTGTTATGTCATCCGAACGATAAGAACCATTCGAGACAGTTTTTCCTATCGGAGTCAAAGGCCTTTCATGGCATAAGATGCTGTTAAATTGTTACATCTTTCTGCGATATTTATAGACACAGGTTGCTAGCATGCCAACATGGAGCCTATATAATAATGGGACCCATATTTCCATATAGGACCAGTATGGAACATATTATGGGTCCCACCTACTACATCTAGTTCCCATTGAGATGTTGGCAGGACAGTTTAAGGACGAGAGTTAAGCGCAAGATCGCCACTGAGAGGGGAGTTTAGGTGAATGGTGTACACTCCGGCACGAAGAGCAGTGGGTGAGGGATCGATTCTCGCTACGGAAGTTCAAGCAACGCATTTAACGATGCTGTATTCTTGCAGACTTAACTATATCGCAATGCTGATAGATGCCTTCACGTTAGCTTACTTACTTATTGTTCTATGTTGCATAAATTGGTGACGTCATCCGTCTTGCTGCAGTTGATACCGTAGGCGTAGGAGGTGATTGGTCACCACCACTGTGTGAGCAGAGGCGAAAATCTATACATAACTTTGGGGGGGGACAGAGTACCTACGAGGGCCGGATTTTGGAGGGGAATGGCTTAAGTCAAAACTTTGGGGAGGACCCCAAGTAACTCTCGATATATTATTATATGTATATATGTAAGCGTATCTATGCATTTATGTATGTATATATATGTTAGCCTATATATGCATGCGTGTATAAGTAAGTAAGTAAGTATATTCTTTATTTATCCAATTGCATAACCGCACTTTGGTTTACATGAAATTAAGCATTATAAAGCATTCTTGTTAGTTTTCTCATTAAGTTTTCAGCCCGTGGGACAATTCGGTCATGCGGTCTGGGACGCAGGGAATAGGGGAGTGTCTTTACAGGAGGGAGGAGCAGGTTCAGAACATGGCCCGGGTCGGCCAAGGCTGCAGTAAAGAGGTTCCCATCTGCCGTTATAAACAGCTGATTTAATGTAGGGTTATCCTCTGGTAGATATATCGTAGTCGGACCAGACGGTCCATTACGGACTGTAGTCTATTGCGCTCCTGCTCCCACAAAACGCCACCATGCCGGTGACGAGTATAACAAGCGAGCCATAGTAGTCATTCGCACAACATCATGTATATAATATAGCATATAAGTCCTGCAAGGCCATGTGTCGTCATGATGCGCAGGACATACATCGACTGTCTAGCAGCTCTAGCTTGAACACATATGCGTTTTATATGCATTTCAAAGCCGATATA
>JACEVL010000831.1:1000000-1035000 GCA_020284085.1 Aporrectodea caliginosa | reverse complement strand
TATTTGTTCCACGAAAGAGCATTTTGCTTCGCCATGGAAATTTGGTTTGGGGGTCAGAGCTTTGTGACGTCATTTATCAAAGGGGTGTTCCTTTTTGTGACGAAGTGAGACGAGGGGGGAGGGGGTTCAAAATCGGCCAAAATTGCGTGACGTCATTTATGGACGGCCCCTCGGCCATAAATCGCCCAAAACTAAGAAGAAAGTAACCAGATATACATACCTACATTATTATTATTATTATTATTATTATTATTATTATTATTATTATTATTATTATTATTATTATTATTATTATTATTATTATTATTATTATTATTATTTTAAGATTAATTTTTTGAAGCGCTGGTTAATATAACTAGCCTATACACCACAAATGCGCTAGTATCAGCTCGGCTTAGTCAATGACGTGAATAGGTAGGCTAAGTCTTTAGTTTCTTCCTGAAGCCTTCGGTAGAAAGTTCCGGAACACGGAGTTAGACGGACAGCGTTGGGCCGCATGCACCGAATGTTAGGCTACGCGTCATATTAGCCTTTCCTGGCCACATGCACTAAGCATGCTAATGCAATCCTTTCCCTCAGTCTTACTGCATACATATTAGGGCTGGTACTGATTAAAAAATTAATCGAATAATCTCCAAAAATTAACGTCGATTAATCGATTACAATCGATTAATTTGGTACCTGCATGCTATGTAAAGAGTGAAAACTGTTAAAAATGTAGTCACTGAGTCAGTTACTACGTTCTTTCTACAAAAACTTCAATCATTTCACATGCTGAAGGTGATACGTCAGCGATATGTAATGACTAAGGTAAGCAAACTGCTTATTGCAATGAAGACAATAAATTGTTTCGCCATTTTCGACACTTCCATCAGCATTTAGCCTACCTTCAATGCAAAATGATCGCTTAATTTTCCACTTAAACGTCTCACATTATCATTGTTCGTCATATTGTTTACTCCGAACATGCCGAAATTAATCGATTAACATTTTAAACGATTAATCAATTAAATAATCATTAAAATCCGCAGACCTAATGCATATACATACATACATACATGCATACATCTGCCATCTCTCCAGCTATTTAAACGGGAGCTTTCAACCTACATTCAACTAGGAGCGTAAAACCGCCCTATAGTCAAACTTAACACCCCTGTGAAATAGGCGTATACCACTAACAGTATCCTAAGTCATCCTAACCTGGGAGTGTGCATTTTTATTATTTACTTTTTCGTGTCGTTGCATGGTATGTACCTTGTTTTCTTACCTCCTTTCACGTTCATGTATAATTATTTTATGTTAGTTAAGCACTGACTGTTCAGTTCTTTTTACATCACTCAGATGGCCATGATGCATCTTTCCAACCTAATGATCTCAGGTGGCCCTGGCTTGCGGGACCGTCGGCCCCTTTTGGGTCTCCTGGATAAACCGACAATAATTGGATAAACATGATGTAATTGCGACCTGTATTAAGTTGGTTACCGAATAAAATTTTTTATGTTATGTTATGCATACATAGGCTACATACATATATATTACATAACCACGCTCTTATTGAAACCAGTTGAAACAAAAGGTTTGACAAGAGACAAGATATGTATACGTGTTGAAGCGTTTTTAATTAGACTTCAAACTGTACGTTTTGGCCGTGCTTGAGTCGGGAGCGCCTCTGAGCTGTCCCCTTGAAAGGGCGCTATATAAATTCATGAATGAATGAAAAATGTACATATGCATATATGTGCAACCATGCAAACATTGACAACATACACACATATATGCATACGTATATACATGCATACAAACATCGGCTACATGCATGCATACATACATAGCCTACATGCGTGTGCACATATACAATGGAACACTGTTCTGGTGTTAATTGCCTTTTTGTTCTGCCTCTGGGCGTAATGAAGTTTCATTAGTGCCTGCTTTTGCAACATACTATTTCAAAGATATTATTACTTTGAAGATAAACTGTTCTGCTGTATAAGAGAGTCCTGATTTATCAATCAGTTGGAAGACAAAAAGTTTTGGTCTGTTCTTTGAAGCCCTAAGCAAGCGAGACTCATTTTCAGTACTGCTCGTGCTCCATAAATCTGTTAATTAACTTCTTGGCTAGATAAGACAACTCGAAATAAACAATGGCCTATCTGGAGTCATGAGAGTTTTACGCGTTCTACAGAGTTAACTGTTTCAAACGCCTGGCGCTTCTCAACTGGCGACTGATAAGACGAAAAATGTTATCGAAAAGTTAGTATTTGCCAAAATATAGGGCCTATATGTACTCGTTAAAAATAGGCCTAAAACCGGTTTTATAAGAAATATCATTTTAACTCTAAGCATTTCTTGTATTCAATATTTTCGTTTAAATAAGTTTCCATGTTTCAATCAATTACAGACTCGAGAGGAGAAATTTCGATATTTTCTTCGCCATTTTATTTGTTGTTGTTCTAATTCTCCTCCTCAGTCGTAAATAATAAGTCCTTTCAACCCACCAGACCTCACCCCAGCCAACACATACCTTCTACACGAACGGAAACTTCCAATCGAAGCGATTACGCAATTCCATATCAGTGGAAACTTCCACGATATTTTCTAGACCACGGGTGGAATTTCAGGCTGGAGTACGGAGGCTATGCATTTTGGCACGTCTGTGCTAGCCAACGAGAAGGGGTATAAAACTAATTACTTGATTTTCAGAGCAAATTTAGCCTATAGGCCTATATCCGTCCGTCCGTCCGTCTGTCAATCTGCCTATCACCAAACCTCCCGCAGTAATTCTCAGTACCCGGTACATTATTCCACCTGCATAAAAAATATCTGTTGAGTTTCTTTTGAAGCAATTTCTTAAATTGATGTTTCAGGAAATTCATTACGTGCTGACAGATTTTGGAAGACCTGCCGAATGCACATTTCAGCTCTGCGCTATTTATGATATAGTAATGTGTCAGTGTAATTGCATTAAGCTTACTCTACGTTTACGTTTAAATTATGCCTCTGTGAAGACCACGATTTCACCATTTGAAACCCTGATCGTACAGGCAGCGTAAGGTAAGTATACCTTACCTTAAAATAAATTGTATTTATAAATTTATAAAGCGCCTCTCACAGTTAACACCAATGAGAGGCGCTCCCAGTGCGAAAGACTCCGAGCGAAAAGAGTGGCCTTAAGACAGCGAGAAGAAGCACCTGGCCCACCCACCAGATAGTATCAAAGAAATATATTAAGGTAAGGTAAGGTAGCCTACTAGTAAAGTTTCCAACCGCTAAAGAAATAGATATTTGAGTATCGTATCATAGTTTGACCTATCTGCTTCTAAGATAATTGGAGGAACTTTGTAAACTACATGCTGAGATACCATTTGTATGCTTAGGCTATGATACTTAGAACACATGATACCGCATGCAATAGTAGCCTAATTGTTGAGATACCAATTATAAATTCGGATTACTTGCTATTGGTTAGTCTTGCCTGATAAGATAACAATAGACTTGTTCACTTATTGGAACCTATGCCGCACGAAGCATTAGCATGATATAATTATGAGGTATAGAGTTGAGTGAAAATCCCTTCGGTTATGCCAATATCTCCCTGTCTGTCTCTGTCTCGATGTCTGTGTGTCTGTCTATCCATCTATCCATCTATTCATTCATTCATCTATCCATACAACCATCCATCTATCTATCTATCCACCCATCCATCCTTGCATCCATCCATCCATTCATCCATCCATCCATCCATCCATCCATCCATCCATCCAACCATCCATCCATTCATCTATCCATCCATTCATCCATCCATCCATCCATCCATCCATTCATCCATCCATCCATCCATCCATCCATCCATCTATCCATCCATCCATCCATCCATCCATCCATCCATCCATCCATCCATCCTTCTATCCATTCATCCATCTATCCATCCATCCATCCATCCATCCATCCATCCATCCATCCATCCATGTGCCTGCTAATTAAAACTGGTTAAGGTTGTTTGTTTTCTGAAGTAGTTGTGATATTCTATTACCGCGCTGCAGTCGCCCATTTCCGCTAAACACGAATGCTCCATGCACTCTACAGGGATCGGCTGCCTTCAGTTTTTCCCTCGCGAGCACTTAGTTACCAGATATGTTCTGGAAAAGGTTATCGAGTGTGGTCGTAACGAATAGTAGGCCTGTATACAGCATGTCGATCTAATGGCCCGGGGTCTAGCAACGATAGTGTCTGTACACAATTACGTAGTGTTTACTGCTCAGTTTGACGCATTCTGAACTCTCACGTCGTAAATTTGGTATGTGTTAGGTCTACCCGTTTGGCCTACGGTGAAACTTGAAAGGCGCATGAAAAAGACGATATCAGACTACTTACGATTCTCTTTAACACAGCAGAGTATTTGTTAGTCTCATTTGCATGTAAAATTGAAGGTAGCTACTAGCTAGGTCATAAGTGCAGTGAAACCGGTCTCTAATCGTAATTTTAATCCTAAAATTGTATATCGGCTTCATAAGAGAAACTAATCCGATGTGAGTTCTGTACGAAAGTTTAAATGATGGTAGCGAGACAAGCAGATGCTCGGCTCTTGGCGGCTGTTGCTAGCAACGACATTCATGTTCTCGGATGACTCTTTCCTTCTGCATGTTGTAGATTGTAGAGCATCATTACCACTTGAGACCGCCCCCGCCCCCACAACTTCATGTTGCCCACTAAAGACGATAGGCATTTCATTTCACGTGTCCTATTTAGAAATTCATCTTTAACGCAATCTAAGTTACTGTCTAATTAAATACAGTTATTTGTCAAAGTCATACATTTTAGGGTAAAACCTCTCTTTACCCTTTGTCGCTCCATTTTGTTTTGTTTCTGATGCTCTATCGAACGACATTGCCTGGACTGGTTTGGCGATAGCTCTCAGACTCTCTATAGGCCTAATAGGCATGAGCTCAAGCGTCGCGTTGTTTTCATTAAAATCTTCAAATTGTACCAGTAAAACGATTCAATTTTTTATTTATTTAACAAAGTCTTTAAAACACGTCAAGTTTTGAAGAAAAGTTTAAAAAATAAGAAAATTTAAAAATCGAAGGCCAGTCGCAGGTTCGAACCCGCGGCTGATTGTCGACGTAGGCTTCTTGCAGCTGCTCTGCACTCCTACAAAGTCAGCCACAACTATCACCCGTAAACTACTGTTTAAAATCCGTATTTATTGAACATTAACTGATAGCCTTTGTCATTGTGACGTGACCCAGTAGGCGGGACTATTCAAATCGCGTTAGGTTGATTTTTCAAAAACGTTAACACAGAACTTCATAATTCTAGGAGTACGATTTGCCTGATAGGCCTACTATTGGGACGATGTCGACATAATGGCCCTATGCAATGTAACTGATAGCGATGTGTCTATCTGATTTTGGACCAATAAACGAATATAATAATAAGAACAAAAGATCACCAGCAAGCAAACATTGCTCAGATAACTCGAAGGCCATCACTGGCAAACCTCCGCAGACACGCAGAGGGATTGACAGTAGACAGCTAACCAGTAGCGTAACTATGGGCCCGCAGGGCCCGCAACTGCGGGGGGCCCAGGTAAAAGGGGGCCCATTTTCAAACCTGAAAAAATGAACTATTTTAATTAATAAATGCACAGCAGAAAGCCGGAAACCGAAACTCCTTGTAAACTCCTTAGCCTTGTAAAATCAATAAATCATGCAGGCAGGCAGATGATGTGGAATATTACTATTGATGCGCGGTCGGCGCATATTTTTCTAGGCTTTGATTTAAGCTAGTGAGCAGTGACTCGAAGGCAAACTATAATCGCCAGATGACGTTGAAATTTGCAGTTAATTCACTCAATTAGTTTCACTTTTCGTCTTTGATTTTTGCTGACGTCATTAGTCTCATTGCCAAGTTTCCGTCGGCCATCGTTGTTGATATTTATTTAAAAAGTTTGTTTAAATAGATTAATAAAATAGTTTTTAATAATATAAAAATGTAAAATTATTATTACTATTTTTTTAAATTATGTAACAACAAAACATTAGATCGGATTACAATACAAAATTTAAGATTTAAAAATAAAAAATTGTACTAATGATGGCTAGCAAGCCTCTAAGTGGAGCAGCTAAACGACGGAAAAAGAAGGATTTACAAAACGAACTTAAAAAACGATGTAAAATTGACTCATTTTAATCAATTTTAATGCAAATCGAAAACAATTTTTAGTTGTGGCATAAGATTACAAATTAATAATAAAATAAAATATCATAAATTAAAATCATTAAAATGTATGCCTCAAAAGTGAGTCGATAATTTGAAACATAAAATTGTCTATCAGATTGTCATCGGCTGTATGGAGGGGGGCCCATTTTGAAAATCTTGCAGGGGGGCCCAGAATATGAAGTTACGCCACTGCAGCTAACCCTTCATCTTAACCATCTCAATTCTTTAGCCATGGCTGCAGGGCTGGGAGCTCCTCTGAGTAGGTTCCAAAAGAGGCGCTATATAAATTCTCGGATTGGGGAATGAGTGAATGTTCAGAGTGCCTGGACCGCATTTCCATCCATTTCTGTATCGCCTTCGATGACTGTCTTCTGACTCTAAAAGCGATCGAATAGCATCAAAGATTAGCTGAGCATCAAAATGTGGTCTGCAGCTGCGTCAACATAGAATTCACGAAGTTTCTAGGCTTGCATTTAATTTCTTAATTGTTTTTGGTTTTTGAATTCATGCAATTTACAAACCAGACATAGACCTACTCCAGCCTAAATCAAGTCCAGCTTAACTCTAATCAAGCCTAGAACTAATCCAGCCTAGAACTAATCCAGCCTAAATCTAATCCAGTCTATCTCTAATCCAGCCTAGAACTAATCCAGCCTAACTCTAATCCAGCCTAAGTCTACTTTTGTTTCACTAGAAACTCGTGTAAAAATCTGAATGAGTGAAATCGAATGTAGGCGACATAGGCTACTGTTAATGAGCTTCGAAATTAAAATGTCGATCCATAATTGCAGTTATTTGCTTTAAGTTAACTTTAGGTCTAGATCTGGAGTCAGATCAGGTTCATAGTCGGATTCGAACCGAGGCCTATAGACGTGGGTGCAGATTTACAATCAGATTGAGGATTAGACTTATAGTCCAATTCAGAGTAATAAATGTCCATACTTTTTATTCGATCTTAGAGAATTAGTTCCATCTGTCTTCCCTTTTCAAACAGCTTACCATCAATTGGTCTTACTGAGAATCTTTAAGAAGCCACTCGAGAATATTTTTGCTGCAGCTGCATGCAAGGATTCTACAAAGACCGTAAACATATATATACAGTATATATATATATATATATATATATATATATATATATATATACATATATATATATATATATTATATTGTGTGTGTGTGTGTTTGTATGTGTGTGTGTGTGTGTGTGTGTGGTGTGTGTGTGTGTGTGTGTGTGTGTGTGTGTGTGTGTGTGTGTGTGCGTGTGCGTGTGCGTGTGTGTGTGTGTGTGTCTGTGTCTGTGTCTGTGTGTGTGTTTGTGTGTGTGTGTGTGTGTGTGTGTGTGTAGGAGTTTTTCTAGTAACGCTTGAACGCTTAATTGTGACATATGTTAAAGCGCCTTTAAGCAAATATCCTCCGTCGGATTCCTCCTCTGAAGCCTCATTAGTTTTATGGAGATATACAGCTGCACGCCTTTCATCCCTCCGTCCGTCCGTCTCTGTCTCTGTCTCTGTCTCTGTCTGTCTCTGCCTGTCTCTGTCTGTCTGTGTCTGTGTCTATGTCTGTCTCTGTCTGTCTCTGTCTGTCTCTGTCTGTCTCTGTCTGTCTCTGTCTGTCTGTCTGACTGTCTGTCTGTCTGTCTGTCTGTCTGTCTGTCTCTCTCTCTCTCTCTGGCTTCTTTGTTCTTTTGCTGTATCTGTCCCTAGAAGCGCCTCGTTGTTGCCTTATGTCTGTCTGTGTGAAAGCCTTGTGTCTATGTCTGTCTTATATTCTTTTGCCTTAAATGTCCCTGGAAAGATCTTCGGTTGCCTGGTCAGTCTGTCTGTCTATATGTTTGTTTGTCGATCTGTTTGTCTATCTATTTGTTTGCGTATATGTGCGTTTATCTGTTTGTTTGTCCATAAACTCCATATGTTTGTTTGTCTATCTGTTTGCTTGTATGCTTGCATGTTTGTCTTCGACAATTCAATCCATGTAAAAAATGTCGGTTGCCTAGTGTGTCTGTCTGTCTGTCTCTGTCTGTCTGTCTGTCTGTCTGTCTTGTCTGTCTGTCTGTCTGTCTGTCTGTTGTATCTCTTTCTGTCTGCATGTCTATTTATCTGTCCGCATGCCTGTTTTCGTTATGTCTATCTTCAGCTCCTTTGCTCTATCAGTCCCTGGAAACATTTTCAATTGCCTGGTTTCTGTCTGTCTCTGTGTCATGCCTGGTTTCTGTCCGTCTCTGTGTCTGTCTGCCTGCTTGTTTCGTTGGCTGTCTCTCTGCCCGTCTGCATGCCTGTCTTCGGCTTCTCTGCGCTATCAGTCCCTGGAAACGTTTCGGGTTGCCCGATCCATCGTGTAGATCAGGAGCTGCGTGGCGTTTCCGGAGGAAGTGTAGTTTATGTACGCTGGAGCCTCCGACCGTCTGCAGGGTAGAGGCTGGCCAAGCGCTGCCGTGTGATTTAGAAGACTCGCAGGGCGTTTCGGCTTTGGGTAAGCCCTCACTTCGTCATCCTCCTTCCGCGATTCCACTCCATCACCCACTCGTTCCTTCACTATTATCTGAGACATTCTCCTTTCCTCTGCTTCTCGCAATCCAACCCTGCGTTCCTCTTCCTCGACGATCTCATCCCCTTCTCCTCTTTCTGTAGGAGACGCATTGTGTAGCTGAAATGTCTTCCTCTTCGCTTAAAACACCTTCCTTCCTCCTCGACTGCTTTCTCTTCCTCTTCGCTCATCGCTCATCTTCTGCACTTTCTTTGTTTCCTTCTCCCGCTTCTATTTTTTTCTTTTCTCCTCCTCCACCTCCTCGTCCTCGTCCTCGTCCTCGTCCTCCTCCTCGTCCTCCTCCTCCTCCTTCTCCTCCTCGTTCTCTCTTTCTACTCTTTATCCCTTTATCCTGTATTTGTCTTCCTCTTCCCAATCATTTGCTCCTGCATTGTGCTCCACTTCTTTCTCTACACCTTCAATTCTCTCCATGTCCCTCCGATTAGTCCTCTGCATTTCCCTTTTCCCCGCCTTCTTTTCTCTACTTTTCATCATGTTCTTCCCTCCTCTGCCTCTTTCTCCTCCTTGTTTTGCTCCTTATCCCCATCCCCTCCTCTTCCAACGGCGCCTAAAGCTTCAGCTGCTGCTCCGGCGGCGTCGGCGGAGCCTGATGCCCATCGTGGCATGCTCCGCGGCGCCTTATCTCAGCCTCTGAAGCCTCCGCCTCCTTTGCACCGATGATGCTCACAGCAGCAGCAGCAGCTTTCCACTAAATTACATCAACAGCAGAGTTGCTCATTTGCGATCGGCTGCTGCAACTGCGCTGTTGTTGTTGATGATGATGAGGATGTAGCTGCTGATGCTGATGCTGTTAGTGGCGTTTCCTCTATACACGGAAGGATGCGGCGACTGTCTGCTGGTACTGCTGCTGCTGTTCAGATTGCTTCTTCGCAACATCCTCTTTAAACGATTCGCTGCCTCCAGTCTGACGCTGCCACGCACGGCTTTCACACACAGCTACGATCAAGGTAGGTAATGACACCGTTTGCCTCCAGTTCACGTTCCTCGACTAAAGGCGCCAAATGAATGTACAGGCGCTAAATAAATATACACTTGCGTTACATTACTCTGAACTCTTTGTTACGGTTACATTTTCTCTATCTGTTATTTATCTATTGGCAGCAGCGCTGACATTTGACAATGGATAAGAACCTGGCAACGGGTGTCAGCTGACTGTGCTCTATGAATTCTTGGTATGGCAATGTTATTGCGGTGATACAGCTGCCCTCTGTAACAAAAGGGTTATTTTGTTGTTCTCTCGTTCTACACGGGCGGGCATTAAAACGACCGTAGGGATCCCAGGGCTACTTAAATGGATTACCGCGGTTTAATCTGGTCTCATCCGGAACGAAGATTGGTTCTTTGTGGACCAAGTAAACATCAGGAAATTTGAAATTTTCCATGTTTGTTAGTGTATGTGTGTTTGCATGTGTTTGTGTGTTTGTGTTTGTGTGTGTGTGTGTGTGTCTGTGTGTGTGTGTGTGTGTGTGTGTGTGTGTGTGTGTGTGTGTGTGTGTGTGTGTGTGTGTGTGTGTGTGTGTGTGTGTGTGTGTGTGTGTGTGTGTGTGTGTGTGTGTGTGTGTGTGTGTGTGTGTGTGTGTGTGTGTGTGTGTGTGTGTGTGTGTGTGTGTGTGTGTGTGTGTGTGTGTGTGTGTGTGTGTGTGTGTGTGTGTGTGTGTGTGTGTGTGTGTGCATGAGTTTGCGCGTTTGTATGCGTGCGTGTGACTGGACTTGGTGGCACTGTGGTCGATTGCCTGAGTGCTCGACCTGTAGCACTCGTTCGAGCTTCGCCCGAGGCTGTTACTGCGTATGGACCTCGAGCAAGTCCTTCACTCACAGTTGCTCTGCTTCATCGATGTTCTGTCGTTTGGTCGTGTGTGCACTTCTGAACGCTGGAAGGAGGGTAATATCAAATACAGTTGTATTATTATTGTATGAAATACAGTTGTATTGTGTTGCATAAGTAGGCACTCATGTCGAAAGTAGCTGGCCTTTGCGGTTACGCACTGTTCGACAGCGCAATATCACGTGATGGACCCAGGTTTCGAACCCCATTCGCAAAGGTTAATAGCCGACGCGCTAGCCGCTCGGACACAGCATAGTCTAACGGGAAGTTGCTTCGTTTCAGTTTAGGTTTCCATTGTTTGCAATTATTATCATCACTTAATTAGATTAAGCAATTCTTAATATCCCTCTTTATCACTCTGGTCGTACATTTTTCTCATCTTAAATTTCGTGAGTTTCCCAGATCCTCAAACTGAGGTAAGGTTATGTAGGATTACACGTAACATATTAGTAGTAATTGTAATTGCAAATTTATATAGCGCTACTTCACGAGAACCTCATCAGAGGCGCTCCCGAATGGTTTCAAACGTTTGAGAAAGAGAGGCAAAGAGAGGCCAAAGATTTCTTTTCGCAGGTTGTTTGGCACGCTTGTTCCAAGAGATGGGTCAACTACAGCACAACTTCTGTGCTGGACCGTGGAAGTTCGGACCAGTAGAACAATCAAAGCATGGAAGACAGTTCAAGAAACTGCGATGAAATGCTTCTTCGGATAAGAGGGAGCACAGCCTGATAGACAATTTAGGCCTACGCATGATAATGAAGTTCTTAACTTCGTTTCGATTTTGCATATCAATCATAGAATTTATATAGCGCCTCTTCAAGGGCTCTACTCAGAGGCATATGTTAACCATCAATCAATCAATCAATTGGAATTTATATAGCGAGTCTTTAGCGACCCTTCAATATCTCTACACAGGAGATCCTCTCTCATAAGTAACTGGGTATATAAGTATGACAAAACCTAGGTATGCCGCCGCAGCATTTAAAACTGATTGAAGCCAATTACTGCAGGAACGAGTTAGGCCTGCATAAGTTGCACCGCCATATAGTCAAACCTGGTGCACATGAATGCGTTCGCCAGGGTTGTTGCGGCGTGAGTTGTATTGTGCTTGTTACTGAAACGCATCGTATAATAAAGCGTGACCCTCAGGTCTAAAAATCAGTCGGCCCGAGGAAAGAAGATAATCACAACGACAGTCAATCTGCGTTTCTCTGTGCACAGCGCACGTGCCGATACACGTATATGCAGATACACAGCGCTCGTGATTAAGCTGGTGCCCTGCGCTTGGTTTACTAGTGGCGCTTTAGAAGTTTAGAGTTTACGATTACGATACGTATGAAAATATACATACGCAATATTTAAACTCAGTTCTTGTTCCTCAGCCTTTTCAGTATTCAAAACAATCGTCTGATTGTCTTTCTCTGGTCGTACCTTAAACTAGACCCGCAATTCTTGGTGAACGAGCTTTTTCGGTTGTTGAAACATGATACACTGGAATTATCTCCTTGTATCAACTTATGCGCAATTCCTTCTGCACAGTCGCTTATGTCACTTCGTTCTAAATTTAGATTCACCTTTTGCAAACTGCTTATTCACCACATAATGCTGTCTCAGTGGACGGACTGGGTTTTGACCTGATGAGGGCTTGGTTCTGGTAAGCCAATGGTTTATGCATTAGACACCAGCGGTGCATGTAAGCTACATAATAATAATAATAATAATAATAATAGACCAACCGGTGAGTCAATATCCTCTGCATTGTGTTAGCACGCTGTGTTTATGAAGAGCGAATAAACGGATGCAATATAGATGGGTTGCGCTGTCTCCGCCTCAGTGGTATACTAATATGCATATTTTATAGATGCAATTCGATCACCACATGTTTCGCTCTTCGTCCATATGAAACAAGGCCAAACGAAACAATATCCATATGAACAATGCTGACCAACAGACGTGCGATATTCTATGACCTTCAGTACGCGCCTGTTTACTGTCTCCTATTTCGTAACTATATGTATACCGACGATTGGCCTACTTATTACACAAGAAGTGACATGACGAAATTCTCAACCTATCGTATCTCTGTCGTAATTCTACTCCTGCGCCACCACACTATATATTACATGTATATACCACACTGTTACCACAGTCATCAACGAACACCACCGTATACCAACATGCTATCTCGGACCTCCTCGGCTTGACCTCCCAGGATTCTGACCTGGCACCAGACGACGACAACCTTGCTCTTATGGACTTGCTTTGATATAGTGCTGGGGTGAGTAAGCTGGTCTCCCTGACGTGGCTCTTGTGGGGCGTTGAGAAATTTCATATATTTACATTACATTACATAACATTGCATGATGGCCGAGTGGCTAATGCGCTTACTTTTCACCTGTGCGACCTGGCTTTGCATCCGGGCCCGTCGTGTGATAAAGACGTACTTGACATTGATCGCATTGTCGAACTGCGTGTAACCACGATGTAATATAATGTGATGCAATGTAGATCTGCACTAAAGCCACGTGAAGGAGACCAACTTACTTACTCAACGACGTTTTTATTATCAAATCAATTGAGTCTAACCTTGTTACCTTAAAAGGATATGGAAGAGTCATGGCATAACAAATACAACGAAGATAAAGTTGTGGAGAGCACTGGTGTGGCCGGTGGCTATTTATGGTTGTGAGAGTTGGACACTGAGGAGGGAGGAGGAGAGAGGAATAGAGGCATTCGAGATGAAGTGTCTGAGACTGATCATGAATATATCTTGGACGGAAATGCGGACAAATGACTGGGTGTTGGGGGCGGCAGGAGTGGAGAGGAGTCTGCTGAAGACGGTAAAAGAAAGAAAATGATTTATTTCGGACACATCATGAGAAGAGAGGAAATATGCACGGAGAAAGACATCATGCAGGGCACAATGCCGGGAGAACGGAAAAGAGGAAGACCAAGAACAAACTGGTTGGGCAACATAAAGGAATGGACGGGATTGACAATGGAAGAAATGATCAGACTGACGGAAGACAGGAGACGTTGGAGGAATATTGCTCATGATGCGGCCGACCCTCGAAGCGAGGATGGCTGAGAACAGAACAGAAGTCTGCAATAGCTGCAGGTTGTTTGGTCTTCTCATGCCTCCTAATATCCAATCCTCTATAGCAACCAGAGTCGGATCCTCATTTGACCTCTCTGGACAACCTCTCTGATGGTGCCTCATTGTGTGCATACACATACGCACGCACACAAATACACAAACGTATATACACGTATATATGCCCTATGCACAAATATGTATAAGAAACTCTTAATTGAAATCCTCTGCATGCAGATTCCTGCAGTGTACATAAGGCATGGTACACAAAGGTAGTTAAAGAGGATGTTTTCAATGTTTGGTTGCCCTTTCCACGAAGCCTACTTCAGGCAGACATGGCTGGCATGATATATGTATGTTTACCATCATCACACCTATATACACGTATACACGTTCCAGCACCATACTTACAGTAGGGGCCTATACATAAGTAGACCTATACATGTTTGTTATATATATAATACATATATATATATAAGCCTATAGTTTAGATACAAATACATGGTATGTCACGTGCATATGCAAGTTACATATATAATATATATATAAGTTATATAAGTATGTGCATGAATATAAATGTATGTGTATATATATGCGTTTAAGGATACATGTAAACAGTGCATTAAATATTCCTAGTCGTATGTTGAATGTAATTAAGAGCGCAGGAGTTGCAATGTCGACGCAGCTGCGGGGAAGAGGCCAGCTCTCTCCTCAGATGAGCTTATTATCCCAGCAGCGCCATCGACTGAGTGTTTTCCCTGGTGGTCCAGAAGAACAAAGACCTTTACAAAGAACTACAGAACAATACTAGGACTTTGCAAAAGATAACCACAGAGATACAAATCAGAATCGGCCTATATCACGTATGGCCTATGTGTGAAAAGCGCGGTCTATATAACAGACAGGAGCATATATTGATGTCCAGCAGATTTAAGGCACCTTGGGGATTTCAATATTGTATTGTATTGTATTCAAACATTTATAAAGCGCCTCTCATAGGGTGAACCATTCAGAGGCGCTCCCATGCAGTGCGCAAGGCCACAAGAGAGGAAAAAGGTTTTGAGAAAAGCAAAGGTGGAAGAGAAGTTACTAGCTAGAATTCGAGAGCCAGTAGACGGAGACAGCGCATTCCAAAGAGAGGGACCAATTGAGTTAAATCAACGGAACTGGGCCATAGCTGTTCTAGTATGAGGAACTAAAAGGTCAAGCCTGTTTGATGACCGTAGTGGTCGATGGGAGGAGGCAGGTATCTTTCTGTATCACCAGTAAACTGAAGTTATGACTACATCGCTTCATTTCACCTTATACTTCATTATAAACTCTGGATTTTATAGCGCTAGTTAACTACATCGGTTACAGCGTACGTCCCATGCTCATCTCTGTGTGTGGTTCCTAGTTCGCTTCCCGATGGCGGCTTATTTCAGAGATTTAAATCTCGGGCTATAGCATGGACCGTACACGGGGACCTTTAAGGGCGTGATGCTCATTCAAACTGGCAGCGGTGGAGAAGGATAAAACAAGATCAATTAAGTGAAAAATGAGCAGGGTCATTGAGGTCATGCTATATAGAAACGTGTACATTTATATTTACTTGCATTAATGTAAGCCGACATTGTTTCTAACACAACGGAAAGTCGTCTGAGCCGCTTAAGCATATGCTAAGCCGTGTTGTAATGTGCTCTGTAATGTAACGTTTTCTGTTCTATCATGTTAAGTGTTATTTGTTACGATATGCTATGGTGCAAAAAAACCTATGCTATGCCTTGTTGTGATGGTTATGTTATCTTCTGCTATGCCGTATACATGACTTCCCACTATATAACAGCGTATATACGACATGCACAGGTATGTTGGCCTACGTGATACTATGCATGTTTTCTTCCGCTGTGGAGCCTACATTCGAGCACTGGGCTGTTTGCAAACGATGGGGAAATCTCGGCTATGTAGCGGCTCTCGGCCTTTAGGCCAAAAAAGTCTCTACGGGCGAGAGTGATGCAGTGTAACGAGGAACTCGATTACTGCCAACGGATTGCAGATAACAACATTCCCTAGATCTCTGCCATACCAAGTGCCAAGCGGCGCACTTTGATTGACAGTTGCCTGGCCTTTCAATCAATTTCCAGGCAAGTTCTTTTTACAAGACTCCGCAGACTGCAATATAGAACCAATGACTCCGGAAGAGAGGAAACGTCGCAATATGCACCAATCCAAACAATAAGGAGATGTTCACGGGTCCGCATACGTACCTGCGGCATGGCTCTGTCGTCACGATGTCCTTTTACCACACAATGATATATTTATAATCTATCTGCCTGTCTATCTATGAAATTTATATAGCTCTCCTTCAAGATGACTACTCAGAAGCGCTCCCGACCCAGAACCGGTCAAAAAGGAAAGTCTGAAGTAGTTCATAAAAGGAGCCAGAGAGGTCTCGTGGAAGAGAATGCAGGTCAGAAGGGAGGCTATTTCAAAGAGAAGGACCCACGATCGAGAATGCCCGACGCTGTCTAGTGGCAGAGCGAGCATGTGAATCCATAAAGCCACTCTAGAGGCCGAGCGCAGAGATCGGCGACCAGAGCAGGCCGAAGTTAAAGTAAATAATGCATAGGATTGTTGTACATGTATGTCATGCCATTGTGATATTAGATTTACCTCGCCGCCCACCTTGGAACCTTTACCATTTATGGTGTGTCTTATGTGGACTAACTTGATAGCCCCATTATGCCATATTACATGTCGAGAGTTATTGATTATTGCGTATTAGTCACTGTTACCGTTACTATTTAACTTAACGACGCTGTGTCACAAGCATGATTAGCGTCGCCGCCCCCCCCATTTACTCGGGCTTGGGACTGGCACTACCAGAGCACGGACAGTGGCAGGGTTTCGGTGGTTGGTTGCTGTTTAACGCAGAGATGGAGAACTAATCGATTAGATTCTAATCGATGTGGATTCTGATCGATTAGAATTAGAATTAGCTGCTAATCGATTAGACAAGCAGCAGCTAATTCTAATTCTAATCGATTAGCTACAAGATTTTGCTAATTCTAATTCTAATCGATTAGCAATAATTAACTAATCGTACCCATCTCTGGTTTAACGACGCTGTATCAGAACAAAGATGATCAGCATCGCCCTCCTCCTTTATCCAGGCTTGGGACTGGTACTGCCAGAGTACGGACAGTGGCGGCGATAACCTGTAGCAGTCTTTTGATTTTCCGTTCATTTCTTAAGTTCTGTCTAACGGACAACAGCTGAGACAGGGAAATAAAGATACGCATAGGAAAGGCAGAAAGGCAAATGGGAGGCTTACCAAGATCTGGAAGAAAAATGGATGTGGTACGAGAACTAAGATTTCCTTACAATGCCATAGTTTTGAGCAGGCTGCCGTATGGATCGGAGACATGCCCAATGATGGTGGCAAACAGGAAAAGATTGCTGACAGCATATCATAAGTGCATGGCTGAGAAGAATTCTATTCAAATGTCATGTATCAGGCGCGACAAAATACCAAACGAAACTATAAAGAGAGGACGGGACAAGAAGATATAGATAACATCATCAGAGAGAGAAGATTGAAGTGGACGAGGCATGTTTTTTTCGTATGGATGAAGATAGAAGAGTCAAAAAGTGATGTCCTGGAATTCTGGAGGGAGAAGGAAGAGAGGAAGACTACGGAAAAACTGGCCGGAAACTATCAGAGACGACTTGAAATACCTGGAGATGTCGTGGGACGAGGCCAAGGACCTGACAATGGGCAGAGATGAGTGGAGGAGATGCGATGACCGATGTAATCGTAATCGTAATCGTAAACTCGATATTTCTACAGCGCCCACAAAAGCGAAGTCACGGGAACCAGCTTATTCACAGGCGCTTAACCAAAACAGAATCGATAGGCAGGGGGTCAAAATCCAGAGAGTCAGGCAGGCAGACAGTCAGACGGCTAAGGTGGATGATGCTTAGAGTTGAAATGGCGAGGAAGGTGAGGAGAAGAGAAGGAATCGGGATAGGATTTGTGAAAAAGCAGTGTTTTCAGTTTTGAGTGGAAGACCTGTGGAGAGATAGCAAGAGGTGAGGTTTTGGTGAGTTCATAGGATGGATCGGATATTTGTCGTAGCACAGGCGGGAGTTTGTTCCAAAGAGGCGGGACAGCTATGGCTATGGAACGATTTGCAAATTTAAGCGATGAGGTGACGGAAGGGCGGAGCAGTGTGAGGGTGGAAGATGAACGGGTTGAACGAAGAGGTTGGACCGAGAACAACTGACGGAGATACGAGGGCTGAGAGGATTGAAGTGCATTGTAGGTGAGGGATAGGACTTTATATTCTATTCGTTCAGGAATTTTGAGCCAGTGGAGTGATTTCAAGACAGGAAATATATTAAGTACTAAGTACTAACTCAAAGTACTAAGTTCTAACTTACTAAGTCTAACGGAGGTGGAGGACAAAGACGTCTTGAATGTCCTGCTGACCTCTAGCAACCACTTACAGATATACCTGAGAATTGCTAACATTATCCATGGATGTATAATGTAGGGCTAATTGTTTATATAACGCTCGACCGCGCTGTGCATGGCCTCAACCCTTGCAAGCTTTTGAATGAATTGATAGGGTGAAATCGTTCACCATTTCTACCCGTTTGAATGGGTGTCACGCCCATTAAGGTCTCCATAAACCTATTTGCGTATGTAAGTGTGTATGGACACTTCATATAGCGCCTTTTACTACATCGCAAAAACACTGCGTGTATAAACGCGCGTGTTTAAATACCATTCGGTGGATAGGAGACAGCTTACTTACTCTTCAACAAACATAAGTTACATGCGTTCAAACATTGATGCAGGTATAGAGTCTGCATATTCAAAGATTAGACATAACGCGTACATTTGCATCTGAGCATCGAGGATACATTGATGCATAGCCTACATGAGATGTGGCTGTATAACGTAGTATACATTGCTGTTTACATGAGGCTACATTTTTTAATCTGTAGCCTATATATTATGTCCTCGCATACGTCTGTATAACTGACTGTATGCATTATGCAGATAATTCTAGCAAGAAGAAACCAGTATGTATGTATTTTCGCTATGGACTGATGTATACCTACAATACTGTAAACATCTATGTGCATACACACAGTTTTTACAAACATACCTTCACGAATAATATGCATCTATGCATATTTATAGCAGAGGCCAACGTCTGCAATGCAGCAGGAAAGACGTTTTTTTACCAAATGAATTCCAATAGCGTGTGCGAGTGCGTGTGCGTGTGTGTGTAGGGGAGACCGGGACATAATGGGATACTTAAGGCATTTTGAAATTTACGCCATATAGTTAATAAAATTTAGGGTTTTCTTGCACTCAGACTATGCCAGCAGACTTAAATGTACAGCATAGATTAGATTAATCCACTTATGCATCACCCAGACTGAAGATAGTGTGTTTGCGTGTGTGTGTGTGTGTGTGTGTGTGTGTGTGTGTGTGTGTGTGTGTGTGTGTGTGTGTGTGTGTGTGTGTGTGTGTGTGTCTGTGTCTGTGTCTGTGTCTGTGTCTGTGTCTGTGTCTGTGTCTGTGTCTGTGTCTGTGTCTGTGTGTGTCTGTGTGTGTCTGTGTGTGTCTGTGTGTGTCTGTGTGTCTGTGTGCGTGTGCGTGTGTGCGTGTGTGTGTTATTCGAGCTAAATTCATACTGTAGGCTATTGACGTTTATAAGGCTAATTATTTATGTTATTATTATCATTCAAATGTATCATTATTCTGTATACATTTATTTTAGCAGAATTTTACAGAATTATTACATAACTATTAATAGAATATAGGCTAACAAAAAAGAAATTCACGTCCGACAATTCTAATTCTGTGCTAATTCTGGCTAACAAAAGTTAGCCAGAATTAGTTTTTATTTTGTTAAATGAGTTATTAATTAATTTATTGATGTAATAATAATTCTTCAGTAGGGAATATATATAGGCCTAGCTAAATTTCTATAAAACTATATAATTTTATTCAACAAAAGATATTAAGCTTTTATTGGTTTTAAACAGTTTGCGTTACGGTTTAATCATATAAATGCAATTATGTCTGTAGACACCGTTAAAACAGCAACACACGGCGCTATTTATGTAGCCTACGAATTTCTTTTAATCGGTGCTATCTACAGAGAACCTCATTAGTAATGGTTGACGTGACTGGCAGCAACACGAGCCGTTGAAAAATAATAATAACATTTAACATTGTTATTATTCTTTATTAATTCATTCATACTGACAAGTACGCAGTAAGACTACATACACAGTAGTAACAGACGATAAGAAGTTTAACAGGAGTCGAATTTAACTGTATGGCAGTCAAGCAAGACGCCCATCTGTTTTACCACTAATTTTATCAACGCCACCTGGCGAATGGAAGGCTGAGTCAGCCTTAAGGGGTAGCGGGAATCGATCCCGCTTCCTGCTTGATATTCTGTTCTTCACGACAGTGATGTTACCATTTATCTTTTATCAGCTGCGCCAACTACGAGTTATATCTCGCACTCTTACCCCCAGCGCTGCAGCTACTCTAGTTCATGCCTTTGTTGCCAGTCGCCTTGACTATTGTCGCTCTCTATATGTTGGCCTCCCACAGAGTCGGATTGGGCGCTTGGAGCGAGTTTTGCGCGCGGCTGCGCGATTGATTGGCGGCATCCCTAAGACGGGTCATGTATCCGACTATATGCGGGATGTCCTGCACTGGTTGCCACTACCACAACGCATCTCATTTAGGGTCTCTGCCTTCGTTTGGCGTAGCCTCGTTGGTACCGCTCCTGCTTATCTGCAGGAGCTCTGTCGCTCTATTTCTGCCAATATTGGCCGCCGACCCCTTCGCTCTGCAGTCCGCGGTGACCTGAGTGTCCCATTTCCACGCACTTCTACAAAGCAACATCGGGCCTTCTCGGTTGTGGGACCGAGTATCTGGAATGGGCTTCCTCTTGAGCTCCGTCTCCTACCTATAGGAACTCTTCACCTGCATTTGATACCTCTCTGAAAACTATTCTTTTCAGCCGTGGTTGGGTCGGGAGCGCCTCAGAGTAGATATCTTGAAGGGGCGCTATATCAAGTTTCATTGATTGATTTATCTATCCCCAAATACTCGTTGTTTTGATTCTGCATTTCTGCTCCCTGACAACAATTTTAACGGTGGTCGTGTCATCATCATTGTCATCACTATCATGTCGTGGTCGTCGTCGTCATCATCATCATCATCGTCATTCATCACCACCACATATTCGCCGCCCCTGAATGAGCTTATACTGAAAGCCTGGCTTCTAAGATAAGCAATCGCTGTATTTATTGGTATGAAATTTAGAGCTGTTTTAATTGCAACTGATGTTAAGCCTGTCTTAAGAACCGACGTTTGTATACATGTAGACTGGTAGGCCTAATTGCTTGTGCTGTAATTGCTGAAGAGAATTGGAATTCGTTATGGAGCCAACACACGACAGCTTTGCGTTTATCGAGAACATTCCATATTGGATGACGAAATCCTGACGTCATCCTTGACTAATCGTCTGTTGTTGTCGTGTGTGCTTGTGCTTCGGCGGCGAATAACCATAACCATAACCATAACCATAACCATCAATTTATTGTTCCAAACATTAGCAAAGTAACATTTCGCTGTACAAAGAAGAAAAATCTGTTGGTAACAAAAGGGAACCCAGAAGGGACCAGGGTCCCGCTGGTTAGGGCACCTATATACGCAGTCAGTTGCTAGATGGTTAACAGAGGTTATCTAGTACAGAGCATTCATGATATAAGTAAAGTACATGTACAATTTTTAACGTACTAGTACAAAGTATTAAACCTTAACTAAGCAAAAATAAACAGAATAAGGGGTTAGAACCCAACTAATCGCTCTGACGAGTTAACCATAGGCGTAACTGATGTTTAAATAGCTTTAAATTTGAGATACTGCGAAGGTCTTGGGGTATTCTGTTCCATTCCACTGGGCCGACACATCTGATCGAGAATTTACGAGTGTTTGTACGTGCAAATTCACTTCTGTATGAGGCTAAGATTCTTGTATTATGTGAGTGAATGTCCGAAGCTAGGCTATAGAAGCATATAGACAATGAATACATGTATGTATGCATTTGTTTATGTAAATAAGTTTACATGTTTGTATATATTTGTATGTATGTATGTATGTATGTATGTATGTATGTATGTATGTATGTATGTATGTATGTATGTATGTATGTATGTATGTATGTATGTATGTATGTATGTATGTATGTATGTATGTATGTATGTATGTATGTATGTACGTACGTATGTGCGTGTATGCATGTATGTATTTATGTATGTGTGTGTATGTATGTAAGTTTGTATATGTGTATGTATGTATGTATGTATGCATATGTATCACGACACTTAAAAGAGCACCTGTTAGGCTACGTTTATCTGACAAAGCGATTAATATAACACAAACACACAAATGCACGCACGCACGCACATATAACACAGATTATGATTTAACGATAAACTGGCTTCCTCCATTATAATTCTATAAGGCTTTGGTGGAAGATCACGCACTGAAGATTAGCTTCATCTTCCAAATGCATTGACCAACGATAACAGCCTGTAATAATACGTTGCATGATCTCTGTCGTTTTAACTTTTGTCTGTTTATAATATTATATGTATGTCTTTCTGACTGCGTTTGTATGTCTCTGTCTGTCTGTCTGTCTGTGTATGTATGAATATATGTCTATATGTCTGTCTGTCTATCTGTCTATCTGTCTGTCTGTCTGTTTTTCTGTATGTCTGTCTGTCTGTCTGTCTGTCTGTGTATGTATGAATATATGTCTATATGTCTGTCTGTCTGTCTATCTGTCTATCTGTCTGTCTGTCTGTCTGTATTTCTGTATGTCTGTCTGTGTGTCTGTCTGTGTGTCTGTCTGTGTGTCTGTGTGTCTGTCTGTCTGTATATATATATTGTCTGTATGTCTGTCTTTCTCTATGTATGTGACAGTATGTCTGTCTGTCTATGTATTTATATGTATGTCTAACCGTCTGTCTATCTGTATGTATCTATTTATGTATGGCTGTCTTTCTGTGTCTCTTTCTTTCTGTCTGTCTCTTTGTCTTTGTCCTTCTAAAACGTGAGCATCTGTCGTGCATCTTTCATCACATAATTCCTAAAGGCGCCGTCTGACTATAAGAGCCAGGAATTCTATCAATCCGCCGATACACGCTCAGCCGATATGCACTGGCTTCCATCCAAATTATTACTTAAATAAGTGCGTAAGTAAGTAAGTATATTCTTTAATGAGAAGCACTAGCAAACGCGCAGCACTGTAAACATGGCAAGCTTAATACATTCTAACAAACAAACAAAATTTATATATATACAAACCAAGAATTTAATGAAAGAAGTTATTGTGTAGTCATATACACATAATTATGAGCCTAAACATACTCAGATATCTACATTTACATGGGTATTCGAACATTTCCCCCGGGCATTCCTTCCGGACACCCCCCAACAGTAAGTAGGTAACTCTACCATTTTCCATGATAACTGTCATTAATCCAACTTCTATTTAAGCAAAGAATTTGTTTCATAAATCCAGCATTTATTTTGGCATATAATTGTTTTCATCAATCCAACTTCTATTTAAGCATAGAATTTGTTTAATCAATCCAGCTCCTATTTAAGGAAAAGAATTTCTTTCATCAATCCAACTTCTATTAAAGTAAAGAATTATTTTCATCAATCCAACTTCGGGGGAAACGTCCGGGGGAAATGTCTGAGGGATGTCCTAGACCCATTTATTTATATATATATATATATATATATATATATATATATATATATATATATATACGCACATACACGCTGTCTGTCTGTTTCTATGTATGTCTCTTTCTCTGTATGTCTGTTTGTATGCATGTGTGTATGTGATATATATCGCAACATCTGCAAACTTATATATGCGCATTAATATACATATATGTAGGCCTATATAGAATGTCTTACTGTGTATTGTCTACGAATGATATGTTCGTATAATGTCTAAAACACATGGGACTGAGCAATGCCGTACTGTGCAGTTGTGGCTTGACTCCGTAAATAGATCTTCCGAATTTTCCGATGCATTCCGGATCATTAGATGCAGGAAGAACGATGTTTTCATGCGAAGCCAGATGTTGCCTGGTCTGGTCAGTAGGCAAAACCTGTCTCTTAGAAGGCGAAGACTCAGTTGCGGCACCAATTCTCCGTATTCATTATTCAACGCATGACTAAAACCTGTCCATAATTATTATAGACTGTTTTCATTTGTTTTTATATCGCACGTGTAAGGTGCAGACGTTCGGACGGTCGCTTTATACAGCACACTCTGTATATGTGCGTATCATTTATTGGCTAATTCTCATTTATTTATTTATGATATCATACATGCAATTTTCAGACAGTGAGACTGCAGGTCGTTTTCTTTGGCACATTACCCTCTATATGCATTGCAATTAATGGCTAATTCTCAATTATTTATTTATTTGTTTATTTATGGTAATATCACACATGTAGCTTGCAGATATAGAAACAAAATGTCATTTACTCTGCTCACTCTGTATATGCCTCGCAATTACTGGCTAATTCTCACAAACGTAAAGCCAGTTTCATATATGAACTGTTTATCGGTAGCATATACGTATGGGCCTAAATAATATGTGACCCAAGGGATCGAAATGAGTCGTATGTCGGAAATTTTAGAATATGAGTATTTTACATATTCTTAAAGACCACATGTTTTGCTTTAAAATGACACCAAAAGTTTGGTTCTACCTCCTTTTTTGACAAAGTTACGAATGATTATGTGTTTTTTTTAGTGAAAAATTTTTACATTTATTTTAATATATAATCAAAAAATAAAAGTATTCTCTGTACAAAACCTCTACCTCATTTTTTGACAAAGTTACGAATGATTATGTGTTTTTTTAGTGAAATTTTTTTATTACATTATAAGACTATTCTGCTGTGCCCCGCAGACATACTTTACGTTTGTGAGAATTTAATGTGTATTCATAAAATACACATTAAAACAATGAATTTCTTCAAAAGTGAGAAATCCGAAATGTGGAAAAAAAATTTTTCACCCATTTTCATTAAAATCTGAAAATAAGGAAATATCATATTTTGCTGTTTTCCAAGGAATGTAAATTGGGTCACATATAGCCTAGCTGGAGTTTAAAAAAGTGCAATAATAGTCTTTCTATATAAACCAATTATTATATGTGCATTGAACAGAGCAGAAGACACTGAATGTTAGGCCTATGCATCGATCCTGATATATATATCAACATGAGCTAAACGAAATATTACCTAAACAATACATAAGTAGGCCTATAATACTTGTAATGTAAGCTAATATTATAATAGTATATGCTGATAGTACAGCATAATAGTCTTATAATGCAATAACGTAATAGTATAATAGAATTATCTGATAGTATAACAGAGTATGGTATAATAGTTTGCAAGAATAATTTAATAGTGCAATAGCATAATACGATATTAGAATATTCCAATCGTAATCGTAATCGTAATCGTAAACTCGATATTTCTACAGCGCCCACAAAAGCGAAGTCGCGGGAACCAGCTTATTCACAGGCGCAAAGTTGGACCTACATGTATATACCCTTGGTTAACCAACTAAGAGAAGTTGACACGCACTGTGCAAAATTGGCTAAATATCCTGGTACACTGATTCGGTTTGCACACTCCGGAATGTCAACCGGTACGACACTTGTTGATACGGACCTCAGTGCAGTTAACACAGGCCACTGGACAGCCGGAATTCGATTGCCGTCCACTGGCGAACTGTTTATTATAGGCTACCAGAATGTTCTAAGCTGCATGCCTATAGGCAATTAAACGGCGTTGATATACACAGTGACAGAGCTATGCATAACGGACCTGTAGTCGGCTATGCACATAACCGAATTATGCACATATTGTATTGTATACAAACATTTATAAAGCGCCTCCAGTAGGGTGAACCGTTCAGAGGCACTCCCAGTCCGCAAGGCCACGAGAGAAGAAATAGGCTTTGAGAAAAGCAAAGGAGGAGGTTGCCAGATAGAATTTGAGTTATATGATATGAATAATTGATTGTATACCTAGAGTTTTCTTCCATTGAAATACCCTATATTAAAACGGATTGACCAGATTCTATGCACATAAGCGAATTATGCACTTATCCGTTAGGCACCACTTAAATCATAGTTAAATGGCGTCGACTGTAATACTAGCGGCGCTTAAAGCTGGCGACGTATGGAGCCATCTCACGAATGAAAGCGAAGTAGTTTCGTGTGAGGTCATCGCAACATGCGTGCAGCGCCCGGTTTCTGCAGAATGGATGTACATGAAAACGAGAAGCGTTGATGCACGGATATTTATTATGAGTATGAGTGTAGAACCGAACGGCACTTGTAATCAGAGAGAAAGAGCAAGACAGAGGGATGGAGGGAGCTATGGAGCATACATGCATGCACACATACATACATTACACATTACGTGTAATGTATGTATGTGTTTAATGTATGTTTTCATGCATGTGTAATGTATGTATGTGTGTATGTATGCATGAATGTATGTATGTATGTATGTATGTATGTATGTACGTATGTATGTATGTATGTATGTATGTATGTATGTATGTATGACTGTATGTATGTATGTATGTATGTAAGTGTGTGTGTGCGCGCGCATGTTTGTATGTATGTTTGTATTGCATTGTATTGTATTTGTTAATTTACATAGCGCCGCTCACAGCAGTGGCCATTTTTGTGTATATAAATGTGTGCATATTATGTATGTATATATGTATGTATGGAAGTATGTATGTATATATGTATATATGATGTATTACATATGCAAGTACAATACAACACACAATACAACACACCACAATACAACTGGGGCGTGGTGGTTTGGGGGTATGTTCGGTGCCTTGCAGCTGGAGGGTTGCGGGTTCGAATCCACCTCAAAGTCGCCGCGTAGGGACCCTGGGCAAGTCCTTCACTCGCAATTGCTCATGCGCTTCTGCGTGAAACTCCGATTCAGCGTTCGCGCAGTAGTCGGGAGCGCCTCTGAATGGGAAATCTGGTAGGGGCGCTATAACAAGTGTTAAAATACAATACAATCTACGTCGACCTGCATCGAGAACTAGACGATACGGTTGACAGAGTTTTGCTGTTGCCCTTCCATCCATCCTGAAGAGCCGTATCCCACCGCTGCCGGCATCCCCAACCACAGCAGTCAATCGATATAGAATAGGGATTAAAATAGCGATGTCCCTTGAAGCGTATCTATACGACTGAGCGCGTCCTTGACAGGCCATGGCTGTAACGACCACGGAACTGCAAGGCCTATCTAATAATAAATATAATGCTTATATCTAATAATATGATGCATATTTAATAATAAAATGCCTATCTAAAAATTGAATGCCTAGCTATTGATAAAATGCCTGTCTAGAAGTAAAATGCCTATAATATAGATTACAAATTCCGCACTGCAATTTAATTTGAAGATACCATCGACTGATTCCGTATGCATTAATGTCGCCATGCACACACACACACACACACACACACACACACACACACACACGCACGCACACACACACACACATATACACACACACACATACACACACACATACATAAATACATGATACGTGAACACATATATAAATGCATACGTAACTAAATACGTATATACTTACGTACACGTATACATACGCAAATAAATACGTACTTACGTACACGCATATATACGTATATGAATGCATGCCTCATATATGTACAGTACCGGTAATACATACATTTATATATAGGGTGGCGCAAAGAAAGTGAGACCGCCTCGTGAAATCTTGTGCAAAATTATGTTTTGGGCGGTTTTTAAACTGTAAATTTATGGGAAGGTAGGCGATTGATTACTTAGTTTCGAAATAAATCCTGGAGTAAAACAAGTCTAAATCGACTTTGTAAAAAAATTATGCCGATGGTAGGACTACGACAGCGCGTAAATCATGAAGCGGCCGCCCGAAATTAGTTAGAACAGCACGGACACGGAATATTCGGCGTGTGAGTGAGCTGATTTGCAGCCAGGATGATGATCCTCACAGCCACAAGAATCCAAGGGAATTGAAAGAGAAACTGGCATATCACGAAGAAGAGTGCAACGCATTATAAAGCAAGATTTGCAACTTCAACCGTACAAACGCGTAATAGGGCAGGTTATAAACGAAAACTGCAAATTAAAACAGTTACTTGGCAGATGTCAAAGCGAGAAGTGTAGGGGCTTACGAAGCATTTGGTTTACAGATGAAAAGACATTGACTCTCGCCACACCGGCTAATTCTCAAAATGATCGTGTTTTTTCTGATGCAAGGAAAAAACACAAGTTCCCAGCAAAGAGACTCGTACGCGATCGTGAACATTTCAGTGGTGGCATCGTGGTTTCGGTCGGTGTATCACGGATGGGAAAAACCAGTGTGATGTTTGTTGAATCTGGAGCTAAAGTGAACAGTGATTATTAATGTGATCACGTCTCAATACAAGGATTGCTTCCGCATAATCGAGCGATATGTAATCGTCAAAGCTGGACACTGCAACAGGACGTTGAAGAGTGGCAAAAATTCTCTCAACGGTTTATGAACAGAAGCATTGACCAGTGGCGCAGACGTTTACAAAAACCTGTTGAGAACCGAGGAAGACAAATTGAATTTGATTTCTGATTTGGTATAAATTAGTATTTGGCAACAATTTACTTGTTTTTCTTAGAAGAAAAAGTTACAAAAAAATTTATTATTTGAAATTATCCTAGGCGGTCTCACTTTCTCTGCGCCACCCTGTATATATATACCTACATGTATGCTGCTATTCATACTGTATGCAATATATGCATCTAGATTCTAATGTGCTGAGACTACGTTTGTATAACTCTCACTTACATACAGGGTTGTAATGGCTAATTTGACCTTGGTCACCTTGTTCCAGCGTCTATCAGTTATTTCTGAGAAAGGAAACGGAAAGCTTTCTGTCGATCTTCGATGCAATCGTATCTCTTTCATCTGAACTGGCGCAAAATAATTGCAAGAGATTATGTTCTGGTTCTATTAGGCAGTTGCGCTGGTTCCCTTTCGGGTCGTTGCTCAGTTGGTACTGGTTCCCTTTCGGGTCGTTGTTAGTTGGTACTGGTTCCCTTTCTGGTTCGTTGCTCAGTTGGTACTGGTTCCCTTTCGGGTTCGTTGCTCAGTTGGTACTGGTTCCCTTTCGGGTTCGTTGCTCAGTTGGTACTGGTTCCCTTTCGGGTTCGTTGCTCAGTTGGTACTGGTTCCCTTTCGGGTCGTTGCTCAGTTGGTACTGGTTCCCTTTCGGGTCGTTGTTAGTTGGTACTGGTTCCCTTTCGGGTCGTTGTTAGTTGGTACTGGTTCCCTTTCGGGTTCGTTGCTCAGTTGGTACTGGTTCCCTTTCGCGTTCGTTGCTCAGTTGGTACTGGTTCCCTTTCGGGTTCGTTGCTCAGTTGGTACTGGTTCCCTTTCGGGTTCGTTGCTCAGTTGGTACTGGTTCCCTTTCGGGTCGTTGCTCAGTTGGTACTGGTTCCCTTTCGGGTCGTTGTTAGTTGGTACTGGTTCCCTTTCGGGTCGTTGTTAGTTGGTACTGGTTCCCTTTCGGGTTCGTTGCTCAGTTGGTACTGGTTCCCTTTCGGGTTCGTTGCTCAGTTGGTACTGGTTCCCTTTCGGGTTCGTTGCTCAGTTGGTACTGGTTCCCTTTCGGGTTCGTTGCTCAGTTGGTACTGGTTCCCTTTCGGGTCGTTGCTCAGTTGGTACTGGTTCCCTTTCGGGTCGTTGTTAGTTGGTACTGGTTCCCTTTCGGGTCGTTGTTAGTTGGTACTGGTTCCCTTTCGGGTTCGTTGCTCAGTTGGTACTGGTTCCCTTTCGGGTTCGTTGCTCAGTTGGTACTGGTTCCCTTTCGGGTTCGTTGCTCAGTTGGTACTGGTTCCCTTTCGGGTTCGTTGCTCAGTTGGTACTGGTTCCCTTTCGGGTCGTTGCTCAGTTGGTACTGGTTCCCTTTCGGGTCGTTGCTCAGTTGGTACTGGTTCCCTTTCGGGTCGTTGTTAGTTGGTACTGGTTCGCTTTCGGGTTCGTTGCTCAGTTGGTACTGGTTCCCTTTCGGGTTCGTTGCTCAGTTGGTACTGGTTCCCTTTCGGGTTCGTTGCTCAGTTGGTACTGGTTCCCTTTCGGGTTCGTTGCTCAGTTGGTACTGGTTCCCTTTCGGGTCGTTGCTCAGTTGGTACTGGTTCCCTTTCGGTTCGTTGCTCAGTTGGTACTGGTTCCCTTTCGGTTCGTTGCTCAGTTGGCACTGGTTGTATGTATGTACATACGTATGTGTGTCTTTTTGTCTGTCTCTCTGTCTGACATACTGCATCTGTCTATCTCACACTGTCCTTGTCTCCGTCTGTCGGTCTCCTTGTCACTGTCTCTGACGTCCGTTATATCCTTAAACGAATATTGCCTAAAATAGTTGGTTTTTGTATGCTGAATACTTAAAAGGTATAGGTAGAACGCTATGAAGAAATACAGACAGACCCAGAGAGACAGACAGTAAGACTGACAGTCAGACAGATAGACAGAGACAGACAGACGGATGAATACACGATGATCCATGGGATTTTGTCACGGGTTGTGCTTCGTATACTCAATCGACTGAAAGACTATTTACACCACAAAGAGAACGACGCATATATATATAGACATGCACACACACACACACATACGCACACAAATACACGCACACAGCAACAGACAGAGATACAGACAGACAGACAGAATTATAGACACATAGAAATTGACAGAGAGAGACACCGATAGACGCAGTGGATGCAGGCCGCCATTACAGAAGTTTCTCAAAGACTATAAGACTGGTGTCTATAGGGTTAGACACCAACGCATCAGTATACACGAATTGGAATCGTATACACTCCAAATTTCTATATAGCACAAATCGAAAGGTCCATCCACAGAAGCGACTCAGACTGCAGTGTAGTGTACAATGCACAATTGCACATATATATCTTAAAATTTGAAAGCTATCCTTTATAAAGAACAAATTTCGGAATAACATGATTGAAGAGCGCTCCGGTCTGCGATTAGAAGTATTGATAGCCCTTAGCTATCTTAGGGCCTTTTGTACCCCAGTATCTTCTCTGCACAGTCGTTCCTCCCTTCGGTCCTCGGCCCGTGGTTACTTGGTTGTCCCGCGGGTGCGTACTTCTACGGCCCAATCTAGGAGTTTCGCTATTGTTGGTCCCAATAGCTGGAACCAGTTACCTCAGTAACTGTCTGACCTTTTTTCTATTTCTTTTGACCAGTTCCGCAAGCGCCTGAAAACCTCCCTTTACCAGTGAAGAAACTGGCTCGGGTCGGGAGCGCCTCTGTTTTGAGTGGCGCTATATAAATGCTTGATTACGATTACGATTACGATTACGAGCTAGAAATATATATAAAATAGATTTCCAGGTGTTACGCGGAAGAGCTTCGTAATATAATGGGTGGAATGGAAAAGATCGTCGTGATTCCGCAAAACCGCCCCATTGAAAAAAACCACATGCAGACAACGTAGAGGGTGACAGAGATATTGAAAGTGAGAAAGATAACGAGATACAGAGATGGAGAGAGACATATGGAGAGATAGATATGTCGAAGGGTGAGAGGAAGTGAGGGAGGGAGGGAGGGAAGGAGGGAGGGAGGGAGGGAGGGAGGGAGGGAGGGAGGGAGGGAGAGAGAGAGAGAGAGAGAGACAGAGAGACAGACAGACAGACAGACAGACAGAGACAGAGAGACAGAGAGAGGGCCGTTGAACAGACCAACTCTGCTGCACAGCGGAGAACCGGCGTGCCAGATGATAATGGAAAGCAGAGAGAACCAATCTGTCCTGTTGTAATTGATGGCAAAGAACCCGATAACCAACCTTCGATGTTTACCTTAAATTACAAGAGACACAAACACGCAGACGAACACAAGACACACAGATAGGCACAGATACACAGACTGATAGGCCAACAGTCAAAGACGCGTACATGGACGCAGATTTAAAAAATGCAGACCCGAGTTGCGTGATTGCGCAACGTATATAGAATTTCAGAAGCGGAAGTAGGCTATATATGTCGTATCTATTTTTATTCACCGGAGTCTATATTTAGCTAATGGAATTTGCGTACTTCATCTTATATATATTTTCGGCATGTGTGTTTTCATTAGTCTCGCTGCCGCTGGCAAAATGCTTTCCTAGCATTTTTAATGGATATTGGCAATAATTCTCTGCATGCCCAACAGGTCCATCAATTTTATTGCCTATATAACTCTATGTTGGATTAAAAATAAAACACGTAGGCAAGGACCTTGTGCTGTTCCTCTGAGGTTACGATTTTCCTGGTTTCTAAGTAAGTAAGGAAATAATTGAATAGAATTTCATGTAGAGTGGCAATTCTCCTCAAACTATAGTAAACAAAGATTTATGTTGTGCCATTCAGAAAGACTCCTCAAAAGCGCTTCTGACCTAAAGCATTGCACAAATGGCTTTCAACTGCTTCAGGAATATTCGCTTGAATGAGACTGGCAACTAACGCTAGGGGCGCTATATAAATCTCTGAAATGAATGAATGAATGAATGAATGTTATGTCGCTGAAAACTGCGTTGAAGTGAATAAGACTTAAAGTAGAACACGATTGGCCACTTCCGAAAATTGACATGCGTAGTTCGTAACTCTAGATTATATATGCAAATACAAGAACCGTGATTTGAAGGAATCAGGCCAAGTACACTTTACCTAATTGGACAAGAGAACTGACCGACAGAATACGTTGTTTCATATTGAAGAAAATTAATCACACTGTTATATAAAGTAATTTTATTCGTCGTCTGTGATTAAATAATGCTCTTTATTATAGTCGTATTGAAAGTCGCTTAGAATACCGCGCAATTGTGCCGCCTACCCACCCAAATAATAATAATAATATAATAATATTCACACTGACAAGTACGCAGTAAGATTTCGTGATATTATAATAGTAAAAGGTGATAAGTTTAACAGGAGTCGAGTTCAACTGTATGGCAGCCTGCAAGGCGCCCAGCAGTCCTACTGCTCATTTTACAGTCACCCCTACGGAGTGGAAGACTGAGTCTGCAAGGCCTCCATCTGTCCTCATTTTACAGTCGCCCCTAGGCTAGGGAGTTGAAGGCTGGGACTAGCGGATATCGAACCCGCGTCCTTCTGATCTTCGTGCCAACGTCTTACTATTCAACCATCTCCCTGTACCATAACTGATCTGTGTGCAAGGATAAACTAGTTTGCCAAATGACATTCTTCTGTATGTGAACGTTCTTACAGTAAGTCTACCTTTAAACATTCCAGCGCATTGGACTAAACTTGACGAGGCAAGATTGGTTATCATTAGAAATAGGTTATATTAGTTAAGAAAATAGTTACCTTAGGTCTAATTATCAAAGATGATCTGCTATTGGTCTCTATCGTCAGTTTGAACAGTTTACCTGACTGTGCAATTTCTGTTTACAAAGGAATCTGAAGATCGAATTCTAGAGCCAACTTCTCCTACTTATTCGACGAAGGACGGCAATCCGTCTCCTGCAGCAAAGATCGAGAAGAAGTCGCCAGTACGAAACCGGTTCACCAATTCTGCATAGTCCTATTATAACGCGTAGGAGCAGAACAGACAGAACAGCGGAGAACAGACAGACAGACTAATAGACATACCTATATACGACTTGACTGACTGACAGACTGACTCAATAACCGACCAGTTGACTCAGTGACTGAGTACATCAGTCCCTGACACTTTGAGTGACTCAAAGATTGACTCACTGACTGAGTACGTCAGTCCCTGACTCTTTGAGTGCCTCACAGATTGACTCATTGACTGACGTCTGACAACAGTACTGTGAAAGCAATGGCTGACGGCAATTACGACGAGGTAACGAACACCGTTTACCAGGGCGAGTCACGAGAGAACATCGATCCGATGTTCCACTGGGACATGCACTTCCCCGAACGCATCTCCCGTCTCCGCCTGAACGCCGAGTTCTCCAGTCCGGCCAGTCGGCGCCAGCGACGCCCGAGGGACCGCTGCGCCGCCCGCTACAAAACCCAGCCGATCACCTTCGACGAAATAACGGAAGTGGATGAAGACACTTCCGGTGCAGCTGCGTCGGGCGCCGTGGCCGCCGCTGCCTCTGCCGCTGTCCAGCCTGAGAACCCGGAGATCACGGCCGAGATGAAGATCAACTTCAAGAACACGATGACAGGGTTCTCTCGCTCGATGGATGGTCTGGTCGCAGGGAGTGGGGGTGGTCCGAAGAAGGGCGGAACTGGATCGGACAAGGAGAACACACCGTGCGAAGGGGATCGTCTGTCCAGGCCAACCATGGATCAGTCGGGAGGGGCTGAAGGGCCACGCGCCCCTGCGGACCCAACGAAGGACCGGGTCTCGTCCGTCGAATGCTTCCGGTCCGTCGGATGTCCGCTAGATGGCGTTCGACATCGCCGGAAGAAGATGAACCGGAAGCTACACCACCGGAACACGGTCGAGGAGGTTCCGGAACCGGAGAAGGTGGAAGAGACGGAGACTACTGCGGCGTAGTACGTGGTGGAGGAACGAAGATCATCGCTCGGATAATCACCTGGATCATCACTTGAAACATCACTTGGATCATAATTTGGATCATGACTTCAATCATCACTTGGATCATCTCCAATCACCTCGATCACGTCGATCATCTAGTCACCTGGATTATCGCGGTTCGTCTAGATCATCTTGGACCATCTGAATCACCTCGATCAATTAGATTATCTAGATCATCTGGATCATTTGGATCATTTTGGATCATCTCTGTCTTCTTAGGTCCGGACCACCGTTCATTTCTTGAATATATTTCGATGGTTTCATGCGAGTCTGACTAACTCTGACGACCAGCGAACAAAACGCAATCGCAAACCTTCCGTAATATGAGGCGGCGCTAATAGATCTGAAGTTTAGTTGTAACATAGTCTGAGCCGCGAAGGGATCATTACAAAGAGTCGTTCTAATTCACAGTTGATAACAAACATAATTATGGCGCTGAACATTTCACAATTTTTAATTATAAAGGATGATTAATATCAGCAATCGATCTAAACTCAGAAGGTGACTGAAGAAGGTGCTAAACTCTTGGCGTATTATTTGTTTGCAAGAAAACTTACTTTTTCAATGC
>JACEVL010000831.1:982500-995000 GCA_020284085.1 Aporrectodea caliginosa | reverse complement strand
AGCCAGAGTTCAATCTTTTATAAACTGTGAGCCCCATATTGAAAGAGATTTCTGCTGAACAGAAGACCAGCGCAAAGAAGATTTAAGCACAGAGCTTATGTATTCGTATAATGTACATAATCATACAGTGTATGCTGACTTACAAATGCCATTTACATAGTAACTGTTCATACGATTATGGAGGAACTGTCAAAACACAGGATGAGCTGGTAACATCAGTATACAATTGGTTGTCAAGGGCCACAACACTAGCCAGGATGCTACAATGCCTCCCCAGCTTAGTGGAGCTTTATTGGCCAGGGCGACCGGGACCGGCTCCAGTCCATCATGTGCCGCCTTATCCGATACCATTACCTCCCTGAGGAAACTCCCTCCTTTGAACAGCTAGGTGCTGTGACGGATTCCAGCCTCTTTACTGTTGTCCTGATGGATGGGGGCCATGTACCGCAAAGCCACTTCCTACCTAAGAATGCTTCCTACCACCTGCGCACACGTCTCCATAATCGCACATATCCTCCAGCAGATGGCCTCATGAGGAAAACTTTCATCATTATCAATGGATGATTTATCGGATTTCGAATAATATGTGGGATTTGAGAGAATTGGACTGTCTTGAGCAGCTCAATGGATGTCTGAAGTAATAAAATTATGTATGTTCATGTTCCGCAGGCGTTTGAAAACCATTCTTTTCGATCGTGGTTTGGTGTTGTCAGGTCGGGAGCGCCTCTGAGGAGTATTTCTTGAAGTGGCGCTATATAAATTTACGATTACGATTACGATTACGATTGCCATGTCTGTGCACCAAAATGCGGATGGCAATTGATCAATTAAAAAAATATCTTTTTTCATAGTAGATTTACAGTAGTAGTCATTCATTCGTTGTCTGTCTCAATCCCTCTTTCTCTTTCATTCTTTCTGTTATTTGTCTCTTCTTGGCCCAAACCCTCTGATAGCCTTCTTTCACCGTTTCAAGTGTACATGTAAACTTATGATTCAACTCTGTCCACTCGCCTACCACCGTATCCTGATTCTCTGGTTTCGTCTCCTGCCCAATTGGATCTCGTCCAATCTTCAACGATCGTATCGTAATCGTAATCGTAAACTCAGAACTTCTACAGCGCCCACAAAAGCGAAGTCGCGGGAACCAGCTTATTCACAGGCGCTCAATAAAATCAAAATCGATAGGCAGGGGTCAAAATCCAGAGAGTCAGGCAGGCAGACAGACAGGCGGCTAAGGTGGATGGTGTTTTGTGTTCAGACGGCGAGGTAGGCAGGGAGAAGTGTTGGATTCAGGATAGGATTTGTCAAAAAGCAGTGTTTTCAGTTTCGAGTGAAAGACCTGTGGAGAGATAGCGAGAGGTGGAGTTTTGGTGACTTCGTAGGATTGGTCAGATATTTGTCGTAGTGCTGGCGGAAGTTTGTTCCAAAGAGGTGGAACAGCTATGGCTATGGAGCGATTGGAAAATTGTAATGATGAGGTGACGGAAGGGCGGAGCAGTGTTAGGGAGGAGGAGGAGCGGGTTGAACGAAGTGGCTGGATCGTGAACAACTGACGGAGATAGGAGGGCTTGGAGGTTTGAAGTGTGTTGTACGTGAGTGAGATGATTTTGTATTCTATTCGTTCGGGAATTTTGAGCCAGTGGAGTGATTCGAGGACAGGAGTGATGTGATGGTATTTGGGGGTTTTGGTGACAGCACGGGCTAGGGCATTCTGAATTGCTTGGAGGCGGTTTATTTGAGTTATATCTATGTTTAGGAAAAGAGAATTGCAGTAGTCTAATTTAGCGTGAACTATAGATGTAGCTATTGTGGATGCAGTTTTGAAGTCAAGCATAGGGCGGATTCTACGGAGGTCACGGATATGCATGAAGCAAGAGCGAGAAAGATGGGTGATGTGATCGGCGAAGCTGAGATTTTGGTCAAAAATCACACCAAGGTTGCGGACAGGAGAATTTGCAGTGAATGTGTGGGGAGGTGCAGAGTCAAGGTTGATGGAAATAGATGGATCTGGGATTTTCTTAAGTTGCTCACGGAGGCCTATGAGTATAAATTCAGTTTTTGATGGGTTCAGGCACAAGAGATTTGATGTCATCCAGGAAGAGATTTGGGTAACTACATGGAGAAGATGATCTATGGAGTCGGAGAAGCTGCTTGGAGAGAATGAGATGAATAATTGGGTGTCGTCAGCGTATAGGTGATGGTCAACCGAGGATGCTTTGATGAGTGAGCTGAGTGGAGTAGTGTAAAGGATGAACAATAGGGGCCCGAGAACAGAACCTTGCGGAACACCACTGGTGAGAGGACATGCTTGAGATGTGGTTTTGGATGTTTTAACGGAGAAAGAGCGGGAAGACAGATAGGACTGAATCCAGACGATGGATTGTCATTCTCGACCACGATTCAATCTATCAATCAATCCTTTTATTGTTCCCAGAAAATGGATCAAAAGTAGTGAAACAGCACATTCACCGATCACGAGTTTGGAAATTTAAAACCGTCAGATCACATGATTAGCATATTAACTTTTGATGGAAACTCCTCGTGCATTATCATAGTTGCGCTACAGCAGTCGTTAGATTAGATTCTTTTTCGCTTCCGTTTTCCTTTATATAGCCTCTGTCTGTCAGCCTTTTCTACACTTACTCTCTCTTTGTCCTGCTACATACCTTTCATTACTCTTGCTTCTCGGTCTATGTATCTCTGTCTATCCCTTCGCCATCTAATGTCAATTCGTTTTGAGCCACGGCACCCGAGTTGCGAAGCTGTGGCCGTACTTGTACTTTAACCGCAAAGCAAGACACCCTCCCCCGACCGATGGGGATTGTCTTTGTGGGGCTAACTGCAGAGAGCGGATGGGGGCTTGTAAATAAATGACAATCGGAGTCACATGCGGGTCGTATCTGTCATGTTATCACGCACTTAGAACTGGTGACAGAAACAAAGAGTTTGATAGATGACCCGAAACTCATAATACACGCACTCGGGCACAGAAAACACACGAGACCTCATCGGTCTGTTTAAAGGCCATGCATGCAATTAGATAGGCCGTGTGCTCGAGTCTAATTGTACATGTGTGCTTGCGTGTATCGGGCTGTTGATACGAACCTCTCGAAGGCGCTCTCTGTATCGGTGTGAGATTACAATTACGATAAGGCAACCTCTGTCGCGATAAGGCTATCTATCGTGTAGGCTACCTCCACAAGCGTGTATTACATAACAGCAGGAGAAGGGTAAGTTTTGTTAAACTAAGGTTTGGTATATGGTATGGTATATGGTATGGTATATGGTATGGTATATGGTATGGTATATGGTATGGTATATGGTATGGTATATGGTATGGTATATGGTATGGTATATGGTATGGTATATGGTATGGTATATGGTATGGTATATGGTATGGTATATGGTATGGTATATGGTATGGTATGTGGTATGGTTTATGGTATGGTATAGTGACGCGAGGTGAGTTAAGGTTAGGTAAGGTGAGGTGAGTTTATGTAATATAAGGTAAGTTACACGATAGACTGCAATGACACATAATTTTGTGCTCCCATATTATAGTTTGAATAGCAATCGAGAGACGCGCTGTCGATCGTGTTGCGTTTGAGGGTTGCTGGGCCAGGAGCCTTTGTTGTAGGTTACAGGACTTAACAACAGATGTTCAATAGGACAAGGAGCTCAGGGATTCTAACTACGAACCTTATGGTAATGTTTTAGAGAGGCATCCAAACAGCAAGCCACTGCACAGGCCGCATGCGGTAGTACTAAGTATATACATGAGTGTGCAAATACATGCATAAGTATATGTGTGTATGCGCATGCGTATGTATATTTGTGTGTGGTCATACGATATATATATACAAACACACCACATATATATATATAAACATGTATATGTTTATGCACATGTATAAATATATTCAGAGCTAAATATGATATATATATATATATTTATACGATATATATATATGCGATATATATATATAGGTCGTTCTTCACGTTATCACTAGAAGTTTGTGCGAGGCATGTCAATATTCGTCTCGACTGCTGTGACAAATAGTCGTCGCTGTCAGCGATTGCGCTCTGACGGATGAAAACACGGACGACCGAGATAAGCTGAAGTGACAACAGATGACGGATGTTGTACAACTCGTAATGGGTGGGGCAACACGACCAGTTGACCCTCCTCCTCCTCCACGTCCTCCATCTCCTTCCTGCCCTCCTCCTCCTCGGCGCGCCCACTGACAGGCATGTCATGCTCGCATCTATCGTAGTGAAGACCGTTGATAATCTTGTCAAAACGCATGCAACAAGTAGCCACCTCGCCACTCAGCCCGTTTCCCTTCGAACAATCACTGAACGCCGCAGACACTACGATCCAACAGCTAGCCACTGCACAGGAATACGCACGTATAAATTCTCAGATATAATATAGTGGCACAATCGCTCAGTTAAAGTGAAGCAATTTGCTACAGTCAGAAAGTGTCTGTCAGCATTAGAAAATGGCGATGCTTCGTTACCAGACGTCTGTGTCCAGCCACATTAATCTTATGTTCCTCGCACGAATGTTGCAGACGGGATGCTGTCTAATTATACGCTGGCTGGAGTAGTTGGCGTATTTTTCTTCGCGATACATAAGCAGTAAGGCGATCTGATTAGAGAGCATGCAGTGTGGTTGGTATGTAGTAATTCGCTGGTCAAGTGTACGCGCCAAAGAGCAACGCGATAGTACAACTGAAGCAGACGATCGGGAACCTGTGCCCAGTGTACATGACACTGCAGGAGTTTAAACAGCAGTTAAACAGCAGATAGATCTACAGCAGTTAAGATCGATTGTCATAAGCCGTATACTTTGAGTAGTGGAACGAACCTAGAACGGAACGGGAACTATTTGATCGTCAGTAAACTGTGGCGCGTGGTTTCTACGTTGACCGTAACCATTTTGCTGACAAGTGTCTTTGAAGCGGCGCTCGTGAATAAGCTGGTGCCCTGCTCTTGGCCTTTAAGCGGCGCTTAGAAGTTTGGAGATTACGATTACGATTTATGGATATTTGATTTCGTCAACTAAGTAGCACAGCCTGGGAATACTTCCCGGTTCTGACGATGCTCGTCGATTGCGAAGCAGATTCAAGAATGTAGGCCTAATTAATTGGCGACGTTTTGGACTCTTGCATCGAGTCTTGATTGGCTACTTGCATATTCTGTAAAGGAGCTATAGAAGTCATCATTAGCAGCAGCAGTAGCAGCAGCAGCAGCAGCACAGAGGGACTGCCCTATCAGGGACGCCTGAAGTCACACCAAGGGAGATGGTGAGGACGTTTAGCAGCGGAGGATTCTGGACAAGATTGCTTCGACCTGTCTGCAGGATTATTGGCCTCGTCTTTATAGGAATCGCTCACCTGAGCGCTCAGTCCGTCAACAATGAACTCGCGCTGAGGTCAACCAAGGACAAAGGTGAATAGGTCAATTACAATCTTACATACTTGTGGCGCCGTCTGGACTTATCAGATTGTATCAACCTGCTTGCTTTTCTAATTCAATTTTTTCAGTTTAATTAATGAAGTAATCTTTGTACAGGAGTTGTGCAACACGGTGTTCAATTCGACAGCGCGCTTGGCCTGTTGTACAGCGATTGGCAGTGTGAGCCTGTTGACAGACAGGTATCGGGTAATAACATTGAACAAGTTGTTCACTTGCACTTGTTCCTGTCAATATGCGGTAGGGTTTTGTACCGACCTGAGGCTAGAAAGGAAACGGGAAGTCATGCGATCTCTTTCACTCTAATTAGTCTACATAATTAATCTACCATAATCTCCAGTGCATTCTCTCTTTGTGATCTTGATTAGTCCATGCGGTCCCCGGACACTTATTGGTGCATTCAGTCCGTGCTATTCATTTAATGAATCTCGAGTCTCTGCGATTCACCAACCTATTCTTACGATCTTGAGTTTTTTTCTTAAAGTGGCGCTTTAAAAATGCCAGATTACAATTACAATTACAATTTCTTTGTGTACGCGAAATTTGAAGTGTTTTACTTTGCCAAACAATTTATTTCAGTTAGCTGCCTATCCACATTGTATATTATGCTTATCAAGATATTAAATTATCTCCGCTTCGTCTATCTCACAAAAGCGCTCCCGATTATAAACTAATCGGTATTATGCTTAAAGTTCAGTTTGAACAGGGTTCTATGTAAGCAACTAATGTTTAGATGTAACTGTTAAATTCGATAACAGTTAAATTAATTAGAATAAGAGAGCAGTTAAATTGTAATCATCCGTTCATATAATTATATTAGCCTATGACTTGTAATCATACTGCAGGCGTACTTGTCAGTTTGAATTAATAAAGAAGAAAATTATTATTATTATTATTTTAACTAGAACTGTCTGTCACCATTGACCTATTTTGTGACCTATTTGCTGACCTGTCATGTGACCTATTGACCTATTATGTGACCTATTGATCTATTAAGTCATCAACGCCGTATATGGCAGCCGTCAGACGCATTCGTAGAGCTCATAATTGTGTTCTCTCCGTTTCTACTTAATAAGTAGCTCATATTTAGCTGTACTCTGTAATTGCAATTACGACAATAATATTTAAATGTAAAATCGTCAGTAGCAAACTAGGCCTACTTCTGGAACGCTGTACACTGTCAAATGTCGACGTATAGCCTATATGCTAAGCGTTACGTAGTACATGTAAGTACATTTTAAGCTGTTTTTTAAACATAAAGGCTTCTGGCTTCCTGAATAGGTGCAGGAAGACTGTTCCAGAAACGCGAACCAGATCAACTCTTAGTTAGGACTTGCTATTGACAGTTGACATTGTAAAGTACCATCGAAGCAGCTTGTTACGGAGGATTGAAATTGTCGTTATTACAGTTACAATGGGGGACACCATTTGCTAAGACTGGTGTTACATTTATGTAATGGTAGGTCCTCCACGACTTCTGCCAATCCCGCCGATAACGGAGAGGCGCCTGATGGAGGGAGACACCCTACGGTTGGCCTGTCCGGTCGTCGCCGTACCGCGGGCGATCGTGACCTGGGAGAAGGACGAAATGACCGTTTCACCTTTGGCCTGGGAACGACACCGTCTGACCCCGGACGGACTGCTCATCGTTCACGACCTAGAGGTCAACGATTCGGGAAGTTACGTCTGCAGGGCCACGAACGGATTCGGTACTGTGCAGTTCCGCTTCCAAGTAAAGATACTCAGTAAGTAGCCTTTCGGTTCCAAGTAAAGATACTCAGTAAGTCTTGTACTGCTGAGTTACAATTCCAGGTAAAGTTCCAATCCAAGTAAAGATACTCAGTTAGGAAGCCTTGTTCTGTGGAGATCCATTTCCAAGTAAAGGTACTCGATAAATAAGTCTTGTACTCTTGAGTTCAACTCGGTAATACATGTAACTCTTGTACTGGGTAGTTCCAATTCCAAGTAAGATACTTGGCAAATAGTTTTTTGTAAGTTGTGACGATAATCGTAAATTTCTCACGGCCTCTCTTCAGTAGAGCTAATTAGACGCTCTGTCTACGATAGCCCTATATATGGTCTTAATTAATAAAGAAGGAGAAGTGCATATAAGGGTAAGCAAACAACGCTGACAAGAGTCACTAATGGTGGGTTCCTGCACAAATGCACAGTCTGATTCGAATCCAGAGTTGGCAGTTGACACCATATTTCACACTCATACACACTTCGCGATCTTTGCTGGTGCTTTGAGCTCAGCTTTGGAGAAGCGCTTTAGATATTTGGAATTTACGATTACGATCTTAACATGTTTCTGGCACATCAGTTTCAACTGGTTTCTCCAAACTGCTTCATATCGTCGTGTTCTTTTAAGTCTGAATCTGAATGTGCAAATTCAGCCAATAGGTTTACATTTTACAGGTCATTCAGAGTAAGTTTACTTTGTATCTGGCGTGGCTCATTATTTCTGTTGGTCAGTTAGAAATTGTTGGGAAAGGCACATCTTTCTTGATGCTCGTCTGTTTTTCAATGATCTGCCATGACTTGTTTCACAGTCTTACACAGTAGTACTTAGCAATCTTGACAGGTATGTCATGCTCTCGCTAGCACTTCATTCTCTGACATGGTACTTCATACTGAATAGCCGTTTTGTCTTAAAATGTGTACAATGGAGCCGGTCTCTTTAGTAAACGATGTTCCAGCTGAAGAGCAAGAAAGTTGCGCACGTCAACAGTCCAGGTGGTGACCTGACTACAAATACATTTCCAGACTACAATGTAACTTGGAGAATACAGTCCTTAAGATAGTCTGTTTTCTGACACAAGTGAGCAGTTGACATGTTCGAGTGCGCAGTTGATTTGACTTGAGTGTGCAGTGTGTGGTTTGAATTTGAGAGAGATTAGCTTAAGTCAACTAAAAACGATTTCATTATAGGCCTACATGAAATTTTACATGTCAGTTGAAGTACAGTTTGACAGTTGGAGGTAGAGTAGGCTACTTGGTTTAGATGCGCAAGTCTGAACAATTCTGAGTACTTTGGGCACTGGGAGCAACCATCAACAGATGCCTTATAATTATTAGAACGGCTCTATAGAAGTCAGTTATTGATCTAGATCAGAAGCACGGAGTAGATTCAGCACATGGGCCGACCTGCAGTGCTCGATCACTTTGGTTAACATCAGTCCATTGTTCATACTTGCGCATCTTAATATTCTAGCGCTATAAGAAAACTGATAAGAAGATCGGCCGCGAACTCACTTGTTCAAAATTCTATTACCTCCTTTTGCCTGACCTTACCTTATTTTATATTACCTTGACCTAATTTTAAATGACCAGTGCCTACGCGATTTGATTCAACACGAATGAATTAATGGGTTTCATGGCAGAGATTTACTTGGCCCTAAGATATTTAGTACATTTACTTTACATTAACTATGCTGTAGCATAGCAATCTTACCATACTTTACCTTAATTACTCTCCCAGGCGTCAATGTTTTTAGTCTGACTAAAAGAGCAAACAATCTAATCCTTTGTTTCAACTTGCCTAACGTCAAGCCTAAATTGCAATTCACCTTTGAAAGAGACTTGTACATAACAAAGCCAAAGAGGCAGGCATAAAGAGGCAGAGACCAGCACGGAGACACAGGCAGAGACAAAGACAGAGACAGAGAGGTCCTTATGTGTAATCAGACTTGTAAATAGAAACCTATAGAACAGGAATAGCGGCGCTAGTAAGCCGCAGAGGCTGAAAGCGGCGCATTATGATTGCTCGTGAATACGTTAATAAAATTGCAATGAAGATTTGAGAGCGAAATTAAGTCTATACGAGGACCGACAGTTGCGCTACTTTGCATCTTATCTGCAGTCGCGATGCTGACTGTTCGCAGCCTCCCGCGGTTCTTTTAAGGAGACGGAGAGAGACACGGGGTCCGTTGGGTGGTCGGGGTGATTAGCATAAAGGTATTCATTAGGCCACCTGGCCAACGATGCTTATCAATAATGGATGCCCACCCTTGATTGACTCCGCCAAAGACCTGGAGGCTGGAGCCGCACGGCATGTCGCCTTGGTAGCGTCATTCGTTCATTCATGCACTTATTCGGAGCATTTATATAGCGCTCGCAGAAATACTTAATCAGGGGCTCCCCATGACAGCTCAGTTCCAAAGCGTTCATGAAAGATGCGAGGTAGGGACAAAGAGGAAATGGGAAAGAGAAAGGGAGGACGAGACAAAACAAGAGGACAGAGATGAGAGAAGAGGAAAAAGAGAGAATGGAGAGGTAGGGACAAAGAGGTAATAGAAGAGAGAAAGGGAGGACGAGATAAAACAAGAGGACATAGATCAGAGAAGAAGAAAAAGAGAGAATGGAGAGGTAGGGTCAAAGAGGCAATCGGAGAGAAAGGGAGGAAGAGACAAAACGAGAGAACAGGGATCAGAGAAGAAGAAAAAGAGAGAAAGGAGAGGTCGAGATAGCGACACGACGAGAAAGACATACAGGAAAAGAAAAGGAGTTGGTAAAGGAGAGACAAAGCAACTGTCAAACACGAAGACACGAACATGACTTTGAAGACTCTCCTAGAGTCATTGTTAGACAAGTAATTAATTAATTAATCTGTCGTCCATAGCGACTGACCCAAGATAAGATTGAACGTCCAGAGGACTCAATGTTCGCGTGAATGACCTTTGTAAAAGCTACCGACAATTTTGCCTGAGATGTTACGGATGCAACACTTCAGATACAAATTAATTTATTACTTAATTAATTAACTTCTTTGCCCGAGGTAGGTATGATCCCTCAGGTGATAAACAATTGTCCGGAGACAGAAAATTTAGTTAATTAATTGATTATCTAATTAATTCTTGGATCTGTCTGGGCAAAAGCAATTCTTAATTTATTAGCCGTTGCAGATAAAATTTCTCTAATCTTCTGACATTATTTAAATTCCAAGGTCTCGTAGATAGGTCTATGTTGTACCAAATTAAAAATAAATAATTAGTTTGAGCTTATTCTAGGAAGAGACGCGCGATAGTCTAGTAGTAAGCGCGTCCAGGACTGACAGGTCGAGGGTTCAAATTCCAGCCAATTCAGCTACAATGAGTACACTGACTGTACACTGGGAGATTAGACAGTGAGGTAGAAGACTGGTGGCCACTCGCCCTCATTTGCCGAGGCTTGGAAAAATGAATTCGCTAACACGTTTCCATGGTGCTTCGTAATCTAGGACTACTCTTATTCTCATACTAAAAAGGCACTGGTTTGAAATGGAAATTGGAAATGCAAATTCAGGAATTGCACAATTTGAGGTGCAGTCTCTGTTTCATAATGGATGATTTCCAAGTCTAAACTTGAAACTGCTTTTGATCTGCGCACCTGCGCCTTCTTACCTGCTTCACACAGACACCTGTTGATCGAGCCGCCACATGGGATGGTTGAGCCACAACGGTATCTCATGACAGAATATTCGATAATGTGCATGGGCCAATACAACAGCTGCAGTAGTCCCGTGTGATATGAAGGCCATCCCTCCTCTGACAAATGGAAATATATCGTGTTACAGGAGTATCTCGTTGCAGACAAATTCGGTGACAGGAGAGATCCGATGACAAGGAAAACACTGCCGTACTTGATCATTTTAGATTATTATTTGCAGACATAGTTGACCATCGAGATAAGAAGATCCAGCGACGAACATAATATGCCAACATTGTCGTTTAGCAAATGTCTGGTTCTTGAACGCACAGTCACAAAACATGCTGCTATGTAGTCTGCTACTGTAACGAACGCATTTACATGTGTGTACAGTATATATGTATGTCTCCCCTATGAATGTATGTATGTATGTATGTATGTATGTATGTATGTATGTATGTATGTATGTATGTATGTATGTATGTATGTATGTATGTATGTATGTATATATGTATGTACGTATGCATGTATGTAAGTATGTATGTAAGTATGTATGTATGTATGTATGTATGTATTTATGCATGTATGAGGACATTCCATATAGCGGATTTTCAAATATCTTACAAAAGCGCCTTACCTGTACACTTACAATCATTAAACACACATGGTCTGAAAACTGAAATATAACACTTAGACATTAAATTTTGGAAATATCGCTTTAGAATTGTCTGCTGAACTGTTTACAAGTATCTTTTTGCTGTCGACTTTGAGAACGTCTCACCGATTACCAATATAATTATACGGTGTTTGTAGACATTTCAGAGTAACATAAGACAGTAGCGCAGCCTCCGCATGTGTTACATATCGACGAGGGGTCACAACATAACATAACATAGGAATAATATATGCATTGTATAACGTACCATAACAAACATTTCGCTCCTTGCATTTGTTTCTTGCTTTTGTTCCTTCTCCCGTTAATGATTACTTTATCTACGCATCGAATGTCCATGTCCCTTACACGAGATCCTCAGGCAACATGCGTAAGGAATTTGCACGCACCTAAACACCCGGCAATAATCGTTGGTATAGACTAGGCCAACCATGTGGAATTCTCTAAGATCTGTACTTAAAGGTGTGCCCACTGTTCGTCAGTATAAGAAAATCATTAAACAATATTTACTTGCTATGTAGTAATGTATGTAGGCTAATCCACGCTTCTGATGTAGATCAATTTGACTTTGACCTGCAAATATTATAGCACCACTGCGTCAAAGTATATGTGTATGTTTTTCATTCCGTTTTCTTTTATATCTTTACTGTTGCACTTATAAAATGATGTGTACCATGCATCGTAATTCGAAGCATGAGTGACTTTGATTAATTACTGAGACTTGTATTTCTTTGGTTGAACAGCTCATCCGACCGGAGTTCCGGAGTTCACGGATCCATTCATGGCTAACCTGAACGTGTCCGATGGATTAACGGCAGTCTTCCGGTGCCACGTCCGCAGCAGTAGCCATCCCAATATCCAGGTCAGGACTAGTTCTACTATTTTGCCTATGATTCGGTATTACTATTTACTCTTAAGCCAGTGTAGGCCTGCCAATCTCTTA
>JACEVL010000831.1:930000-980000 GCA_020284085.1 Aporrectodea caliginosa | reverse complement strand
CTCCCGACAAGTTTCATCTTCCCTAAGAACTATAATAACTCATCTGCTCACATATGTTTATACGCGATCCTTCACCGATCACTCCGTTCCTAATCCCACTGCATTCACAGGTTCTAGGCTAAAGTAATCGAAAATTCTGCATGGCGTTTAGTCTCTGACCGCTTTTCGTTTATACACCCTTCGCTGTTCTCCACTTTGTCAAGGTCCTACATGTTTGACAATACTTCAGATTAACAAACAGCGTATACCGCTCTAAGAATTTCGAGTTTGCGATATGATGCTGAATACCAAGTAGTTCCAATAATTATTCGTTCAATGCACACATACATGTACCTACACACACCTAAACACATGCACACACACACACCTACACACACACACACACACACACACACACACACACACACACACACACACACACACACACACACACACACAGCATATCCGCTTTACCAATAACATAGTTACGCAGAGAAAACATCCTTCATATTGTACTTTGTAAGAATGATTCCCTTCACAGAGTCCTTTCCTTTGACGATTGAGCGTTCATCAAGGAGAAGCCCTGGTAGGGCCCGAGGGGAACTTAGGGACAACACGCTCGTATAAAGTCGTTAAAAACTGTCATAAAATAATAGCCAATAGCCCAATACAACAAACATGCAAAAAAGCCGTACATTTTCCAGGTTTTTAACTTCGTCTGACGGACAGAGGACATGAGGCCAAAGAGGAGGAGGACATGTCCTCCTTTGCCGGACGTCTGGCAAACCTAGCACGGGATCAAAAGGTTATGGTGACTGTCACCACCTTTCAAAAGAGTGGTAGTGACCGAATATCACCGTTACAAATCACAATACAGAAGTTACGCCAATGCCTACAGGCGTTTAAGCGCCTTTGAGACTTTCTAAAGAGCGCAGTATAGACAGTATAGGCAGTCAGATATTATGCATAGTCACTGCACGAAGGTTATAAGCCTAGATGGCGCTACAGTCGACGACCCAGAGGTAGCCTACAAATTGTTGAGGGACCTTCCGCTCAATTCTTCACTCGCCAGAAACTGAAATATTTCCTTACACTAAATCTCCCTTGCTTCGTCTGTTCCAGTGGCATTTATGCAACCGGATGTTAAAGTTCCTTTTGCGAGTTATCATACATACGTTTTCTGTGCTTGACTAAAAAAAACTCACCCGTGGCTGTAACTGAAAATCACCTCATCAATATGCCACCCTCCGCGTCTCAGAATTCCTGCGCCACTGTGTAAGTACCAATGACTATCTCACGCCTTATATTCTACCACGCTTGAAGCAGGTAATAACAATCCGACTGTGCTAAATGATAGAGCAGTCACTGGCAAGTGATGGTCGGCATTGCTTGAAGCCAGCAGTAGCAGTTGCTGAGAAAAGATCGTTTGCAGTGAGAACAGCGAATGTTTCTAATTAGAGGCGAATCTCAAATCGTGCTTAAGGATCTACAATCATGTACATGTAGTGTATGCCTCAGGCAAGGTTTTAGGGTACACAGTACACACGCATTGGCCATGTGTATGTTGTAATTATATAGGCTTTAGCGAATATGCATAATGCGTACACATACATACATACATACATACATACATACATACATACATACATACATACATACATACATACATACATACATACATAAATACATGCATACATACATGCATGCATACATACACACAGCACGATTTGAGATTCGCCTCTAATTAGGAACATAACCGAACCATATCATTATCTGTTTCAGTTTGCGCTTTTGTCAACCTGAATTTCTATTAAACGAATATTTTGATGATAACATCAAATCAATTCAAATCAATCAATCATACATAGTATACATACATACATACATACATACATACATACATACATACATACATGCATACATACATACATACATACATACATACATACATACATACATACATACATACATACATACATACATACATACATACATACATGCATACATACATACATACATACATACATACGTACATACATACACACACGATGGCCATGTGTATATAGTAGGTAACATAGGGAATATGCGTGTAAGCGTGGTCCTACACCGTGCATGCACACATACACAATATGCCAATATAGGCCTAATACTTGTTCTTACTAATTAGAGATATTATAATAATAATAATAATAATAATAATAATAATAATAATAATAATAATAATAATAATAATAATAATAATAATAATAATAATAATAATAATAATAATAATAATAATAATAATATTCTTTATTGAAATAATCCGGTTGACAAACCGCAACCGGTTACAGTGTACAGTTATGCAATTGAAACAATTCACAAGAACACAAATGACAGAAGACATAATAAATCTTAACTACTAACAGAACAGACAGCCTGCAATACACGGCGCTAATAGCAGCCTACAAAGCATGTCCGCCCTACGGAACTCGATCTCGGTACCTCTCGCTCTCTATGCCAGTGTGTTATCCAAAGGACCAATAAATTGATGGTTATTCAGGCATACATGGATACGCAGCCTATACGCACACAGGCATACACATAATATTCATATGACTAGCAGGAGCCCCCTAAGCACATCTTGACCTCTTCTAATTGGCGCCCTCACGAATTTGGAAAACCAGTAGCGCCGCCAGTGACGATGTTATTTCGCTACATAACATCACAACCGACAAAGCGTCGTTTGAAGCGATCCATTTAATGACCAGTGCTGAGGCTCTCGACCCACAGAGTCATTATTTCCTCTCTGAAGTCGAACACGACCGAAACGGATGCATGGGAAAACGACGAGAGAGACTTTTATTGGTCTGCAGTCGTTGGTGGCTGACCAGCGTGTCTACCTTCGGGCGTCCACGGCATTCACCTCACTGAAACGAACTGTGAACTACAGACGAGACTTTGATCGCAGTTCGGGCATTTATAAATGCTTTAGAGCAACATATGGACGCGTAAGAGTCATCATTGTATCGGAGGCTAGCAGAGTTACCATATCGGAGACGCTTGATTCCCTTAAAACTAAGTTCATTCGATGAGACATTTGTTGACTATTATAGACGCGCTACAGCAAAATGGGCGAATATACATGTAACTGTGCATTGTGTTATAAGGTAGTCTTGTGCACATAGTGTCAGGAATCTCCACTCCGTGGAAAACGAGTTCAATCGGTAAGACTGTTGTTAGCCCGATATTCGCCATCATGACTGTGGAAGGACTCGCCATTCAATGGATGGGTTTTATATACAGACTCCTCCAGAAGATATGATGGTACCAGTGCATATATTGGTTTCTACAGACCTGGCTCAGTTTATCCACGGATAATGTAACTTAATCTGTGATGACAAGGACGGAAACAGCCAATGAAATCGATTTCAGTAGTAACTATGGTAACCAGGGTTTGGTAACCAGTGACTTTGATAACAAATTTTAAGAGTATCTACATGTAGGCTACAATTGTACACCTACGAACATGTGCTTGCGGATTCTGAGGCAGGGTTAGGTGAACAAAGCACTTTAACGGACACTTTGCAAAGGATGTTTCTGCGGAGTTGAAAACTCATTTGGGACTTCAAAAAGGCATATGGCATAGAACAGAACAGGTCTCTTATGGTATACAGAACTAGTTAGAAAGAATTTCAGACGTCAGCAAGAGACAGAAATCTCTCGGTCTCAAGACAGTGAGAGAGTAACTGCAGCTGTTTTCTACAATTGAACAGTAGTTAAGTTTCGCTGTTTTCCTCAATAGAAACTGCGCTGCTGAGCTTGTTCCTGACTTCTAAAGATGTTCGCGTCCGTATTTTCGTTGCTCATTGTTTCGCTGGGCGTTCATTACTCACGAAGTCTGGCTCTAGCTTCGTCTCGAAAGACAGGTAAGCTTAGGCCGTCATGAACAAATGATTACCTAACCTTATAAACAGCGCATTTACCTTGTATATAGTCAAATTAACGATAACCTTCATAATAATGGTGACGAATATGATGATGATGATGACGACGACGATGATGATGATGACAATGATGATGATAATAAAATCAGAGCTGAAGACAGTCGTATAATTATACAAGTTGTCAGATAGTTTTAATAAAGTAGTAAAACACATTAGTTTTCCAAGAAACTCTATCCTAGTAGGCTACCTCAACTTCGTATATTTCTCGCAGCTCCACTTCCTTTTCCAGAACACTCACTGGCGCCATCTCCCTGTCTACCTGTGTGATATTGGGATCTCGATCTGCAATTGAATCTGACCTTTCCTGGCTTTCCGATTATTTGACTGAGCGTCTGCCTGCAAACGAGCTTAACCTTCTTTGAGCGTTACAGAAGTCTCGAGATAAGCAGTACTAAGTGAAATAAATTACGGAGGGTGAACTTGCGCTGGGCGTTAGTCGTTAGCGAGCACTGTTAAAGTTCAGCGGCGTCAAGCGTGGTTCGCGTTTAGTACTTGCATGCATAGGCGTAACTTTCCTTCTTCTCCCTCCTCTCTCCCTTTTAAAAGTTCGGTCACCACCTTTAAAATGGGATAGGAGGGAGAATGGAAGGGAAGAGGGGAGGGAAGGGGAAGGGAGGAAGGAGGGAATTGGGCCAATTGGCCATCACAGCTTTGTTTTGCAAAGTTATGCCCTTGTTTGCTTGTGTAACTTACCAAAGTGGACCAAGCCTGTTGTCAAATGCATTGTTGAAGAGCGCAGAGGAGCATAATAAATGAATGATTACGTTTTGTTACAGGTGAAGACAAAGGCCATGTAGGTAACTGGTCTCATCCGTCGTTTGATGCGAAGACAACATGGCCACTGATTGTAGGATTTCTTCAAGGTCGCCGCTCAGGTATGCAATCATGTGCTCAGGTATGCAGTGCTGTGCTCAGGTATGCAGTGTTGTGTTAACTTAAGATGGCAGTCATGTGTTCAAGTATGGAGTTACACTTGCAGGCATACGCAGTGGGACTCTTGGGGCATGAATTTTGTGCCCAGGATTAACTGCCTATTTGTCTGTTACAGTCTCTCGACCAGTAGGCCCATATATGCTACCGGACCAATTTGTCAATGTCGACACTTTCACATTATGTCCAAGTTTTACGGAAGGAGTTTACTGGCCTTGGTATATCGCAAATGCAGGTGTAATAGCAATTGAAACCATAATCACATATTTGTATAGCGCTTCTTTAGGAGAGAGTCATCGAAGTCGTGGTCTTACTTAGACAGCGTTGTGTCATCTTAATTGGTCCTTTGTGACCGGTTCGTAGGATCGACTCGGCGGGCGAACGCATTGGACCTTGAGCCCCACCACCAAAAGAACGAATACGAGGTCCACCGACCGAACGTCCACGGGAACGGACAGCCGCCGCAAGTATCGCCAGGCATGCTTCCCGGGGGAACTCATCCACAGGAAACAACGGCTGCGCTGGAGATGACGTCATTTGAACCGATGAACTCTACTCGGTTAGTTCTCTTTTTATCTGTTCAGGTGAATCGACTAAATAGGTAAAAAAAAGACTAATAATATTATGTGTCAAATTTCACAAGTCAGAGCCTCGGTCTGCTGGGCTTGTTTGCCAACTGCAAACAAACTGTTGTAGCCTACAAGACTTATAGGCCTACCGATAAGTCTGATCAAACCCTGCAAGGACGTTAAGGACGTTAAAAACTTTATACCAACTGGTTAGTCAATCAAACGAATGTAATCATCATTACTAATTCTATGGTCAATTCTCAATATTTAGAGTTGTGTGCGCAGTTTACTTCCTGATCGACTCCCACTCCCTTTGGTTCTCTCTTTGTCTCTCTGTTTTGATCTCTCTGTCTCTGTCTCTCGTTTGAGGTGGATTTGTTTTCTTTTCTTGCAGATCAGTGTCCTCCTCCTCCTCCTCGTCCTCCTCGTCCTCCTCGTCCTCCTCCTCCTCATCCCCATCGTCGTCATCTGAGTCCTCATCTTCCTCCTTTTCCTCCTTGTCATCATCACTGTCATCGTTATCATCATCATCATTGCCGTCGTCTTCGATGTCGACTCATTCTCCATCTACTACCACTTCCGTGACTCCTTCCTCCGTGTCTTCCCCGTGGAAAATCTCTTCCTCTGCATCAACTGTTTCCATTCCACTCCATAACCCGCCATCCGTTTCCTCTTCCAGCGCAACTCCTAACCACTCCCTCCAAGCATCAGTTTCATCATCAAGCACCCTTGCTTGGCCCACTTCTTCTATCACAACATCCCTTACCTCAACTCGCACCTCCGATGAATCAGCAGCTCCATCCTCTCAAATACATCAAAAAATCTCCTCTACAAACGATTCCACACATCTTTCCACTTTGGACTTGAACCCGTCTCCGAATATATCCACCACCCCAGGCGCCAGTCGTAAGACATTTCCACCGACAACCTCCATCAACCAGATAAAAACCTCATCTGGAGAGAAACAGGCGACATTTGGTCAACACCTTGCTACTTCAACCACTATTCCTGTCCAATTCTCTCCTGCTGCTATCAAGATATCGCTCTCTCCTACGACGATCCGCCATGCAACATCAACTGAATTGCGTCAACAAAGGTCGAGTATCGCTCGCAAGGCACAGGAAAAGCGTCGCCAAGAACAGCCTGGAAACAACGAGTTCAACGCATCCAGCAGGTCCTACGTTGGCAGGTCTACCATCCGGAAACCAACTCCTTCCGATACCAATCGGATACCACTAGACCAGAAACCCAACTTTAATAGTTCTTGGGTGGATATCGAACCCCTAAGTCGACAACCAAATACACTGCGAACATCCGCTTTGAGTAAACCTACTAATTTACCTACTCGGCGTAGGCCCACTCCTGGCAGGATTGTTGGCACTCTTTCAAACGTCCGTAAAACGTCTACACCCGCTTTGAAACGTGAGATGCTACTGACAACGCGGCTTCAGCAGCTGCTGGGAAATGCCAATGCCACGTCAGACCTTTACAACTGGACATCACGCCAAGCGAAAATCACTACGAAGCCAAACACCGGGACCCTTGACGAGTCACTGACTGGCCAGTCCAGTCCGAGGTCCACTCTTGGTCCACTTGATCCCGATCGTCTGGCTCTTGACCCCTTTACCGCTCAAACGCAGGTCTACCACCCAACTGGAAAGGGTGCCTCGCTGCTGACGCTGCTCACACTCGTTCGACAGTTCCACGTGGTACATGACCCCAAAGCAAACGACATCGTCACAAGAACGTCTATTCCGGTGACGTCTAAGTCTGGGACAGCAAATCGTGTAACGCCTCATAATAGTAAGACAAAATCTCAAGTTTGTCTTTGTGTGTCTTTGTGTGTGTGTTTGTGTGTATGTGTCTCTGCGTGTGTCTTCAGTGCACGTCTATCTATCTGGTTTGAGTCTTCTTCAAATTTAACTAAAGAATTAGATCGACCTGACTGACTGACTGACTGACTGACTGACTGACTGACTGAATGAATGAATGGCTGACTGACTGAATGAATGAATGAATGAATGACTAACTGGCTGACAGCCCGACACACTGACTGAATGTCTGACTGAATGATTGACAAACTGAATGAATGAATGACTGGCTGACTTAACGAAAGACTGACTGAATGGCTGACAGACTGAATGACTTGCTGACTGACTGAATGACAGCCTGACTGCCTGAATGAATGACTGACTGACTAATAATCCAACCTTGATTAGCCTAACTCTGAATAAATACATGAGCTAAATCAATCGACCAGTCAATAAACCAGTCAAGCAAGAAGAGCAAAAGCAAGTTGCGCAGTCGATAAACAAACAACCGATTATTACCTGAATAAATCGATTTAAACTTCTTTTCAGACGGACCAGAGCCTCTGTTCAGCATTCACGAGGCATTTCCTGTGGTCAGCGGCAACGGTGGTCAACCAGACACTGACCCTCCGAGTGACCTTTCGAAGACCCTGAGCACTGGTACTAAGCTTCTGATTGGACACTCGATCGGCCTCATCGTCGTCGTCGTCCTCCTCACTGCAATGGCCGCCTACCTGAGAGCCATGCATCGACGTCGCGCGTTGCTGAGGGGGAAAGATGGCGGACAGCAGACACCGAGCGAAGGCGGTTCGACACCGGGTTCCCTCTTAGAGAACTGGACGCTGAGACGAAGTGCCGATGGTACACACGCCGTTCTCTACTAGAAACAATTAGTGTCTGGCAGAACTAGAACACGTGTCTGGTAGAACTAGACATCCGTCTTCACTATGCAGACACTTGGGGCGTTCATTAACTATGTTCGCAGAGAGAAAGAGTGGTCATCCAAATACGGACAAAGGGAGGGGTTATGAAACAGCCTGTGCTTTAACACCAACTGTGGTCAGAAAGCAGGGTGTACTACATTGGTTCTAAATGGAGTTCCTTTGCTGGATGCTGCAGTATCAAAGTACCCAACCCTGAAGCATAATTAGCCCTGCGCTATTACGGTAATAGGTAACCTAATCTTGACCTTAGTACAGGCTTGCAGTGCAGACGCTCGAAAAGGGAATTCGGGAAGGTAATGCCAAATTAGGACAAGCAGGGAGGGAGAAGTCCGAATTAGACCATTGTTAGGAAGTCCTCTGTGGACGAACCCTTATACATGTATCCCATGCACTCATTCAATTCTCTCACCCTGTGTACCCTCCACTAATCAAGCCACTCACCCGCTACACCATTCGATAACCCATTGATGAAATCATTATCCATCTATCCAGTCATCCATACAAATCAATCCACCCAACCATCTGTCGTTTTTCCGTCCATCCATCCATTCTTCCGTCCATCCATCCATCCTTCCGTCCATCCTTCCATCCATATTTTGTTAGTAGGGCTGTTAGCGATTAAATTTTTTTAATAACTAAGAATTAACGTTTAATTAATAGTTAATTGTGATTAAATGCATTCCCCAATAAGTAATGACTTATTCTAAATTAACATTATTCATTGTTAATCTTTTAATAGTATTATTAATATTTATGGCTAGTTAGTAGTTACTTAGTAGTTATTTGTTCACATTACTAATCTTGTTTGAATTTTTCAGTTCAAATGTCTTCCTTCATCGTTGACAGTGACTGACAGTTTCTGACAAATAACTGTCCAAGTTTGTTCTTTCGCACCTTATAGAATATAACAAGCGGTCTTCGATTAATCGCTAAAAATAAATCTAATCGTTAAAATTAATTAACGATTAATCGATTAATTAATCGTTAACTTCCACAGCCCTAGCTGTTAGTACTGAAGTAAGCTCAATCATTATACCATAGCACTCAGCTGACATTATTGACATACAAGAGGTTACAGCTATTTATATAGCCCCATCAGTCAATGCTCAAAAACATATTTATGTTGGACATTGAGCATGATTCAGTTTTAACCTATCAACAAGACCAATATTATTACTGTAAAGGCTTACTGAAGAATGCATGCAAAAATATATTTAAGATAATACGAATACCCTGACTCTATAGGTTTCGTAGCATCTTGTATAGATAAAATTCAACATATCAGACAACATACCGCTCACAATTAAGAACACTTATTGAAAGATAAAATAGATCCCTTTGAAGTTTGACGGCAGTGTTTAGAAATGCAGTGCACATTCAACGACTTGCAACTGCTTCGCCAAATGGTGAAACCAGCTACCACAATTATCTAATTCTTTCGTGTCAAACAAAGGCCAAAGATATTTCTCAGCTTTTAACTGCATGGCGAAATTAGTTCTTTCAACCAGAAAGCCATTTATTGGAGTTTAGTGAAATCTGTTCACACAGAAAAGTAACCAGAATATTGCACAATGCGCTTCCTTTCAGAAGAGTATATTCCAGTGGAAAGCACTTTGTGCAAAATGGTATCCAACTGGTGCCGACTTGCAACATAGACGGCTTTAGTTCATGCGTTCCACTGACTAGTCAGGTCATTACAAAGAACCTTAACTAAGATTTTTGCCTACAATTGCTTAGCAACATCAGCTTGGTATTAGCTTATGCTTCTATTTACATGGAAATTAAAAAATGTGGTTATGGACGTAGCAGCACTAGTTGCAGTAGTAATTATAGCAATATAGTTCTTTCACCCATGCACCCAATAGTTTTTTGTACACCACCTGCATTTCATTCGTAGATTTAACCAATAACATCACTAGAAATACTAATACTAAAAATAATAATAATAATAAAATTGCAAGCTTATGTATACCAGTTTTACTACATTCAGGCTTAAATTTTTGTTTAGATAGTCATGAATAAGTTTACGTTAATTAAAAACTTATCTATTCAACTCATATCTGTATGCTTCAAAGACTTCTCTTATTTCCTGTCACAATATATACTGTTCAGCAAGAACGCTCTTTACTAGTTATCATTTCACAGTCTTCTTTGCATTAGTTTTCAGTTTTGTACCAGGTTTTGCCAAACTAGTCTTGACTAAGTTGCCATGCCCACCAGTACGGCTAGGACCAACAGTGGTGTGTGCACTTGTAGTTTTAAATATTGCATTCTTATGCGAGGAGTTCTGAATGCAAGAACGGAGTGGAGCAGAAGAACGGTTCGTGAACACGGTCTTCTGTTCTTTTAGTTCATCTTCTGAACTGTCCAAAATGTCGTGTTCGTCATCTTCTTTTGAACGGTTTTCATTTGGTTTCTTGCTGTGTACAGAGTTACACGCTGTTGACCTTTTCTCTGACCCGTGAACCCCACAATGCATTGTATTCACTTCCGGGTCACGGTTATCGCAGACGGAACCATCTACTGAAGTATAATAAAGCAGAATTTTAAATGTAGTTGTGCAACATGCACTTGTTATGATCTGGTTATATAGTCATAGGAACAGCACCTTTGGGAGTAACTTAAAATGTGCTATATTACGTGTTATCATACATACAAATGTGTACAGCTGTACCAGTTAGTAAGGTATGATAATCAGATTACTGTATCAATAACAGTCTGTTTAAACAGACTGACCTGCTTGAATTGCAAAAATTACATACTAGCATTTGGTTGCTGTAAGGAAATTTTTAGGGTACTGGAATAACTTCTCAAATCCAGAATCCCTTGATTTTATCTGTTGAAAATATAATTATAATTCTGGTCATTTTATGTATGAAATATCAGTAACAATATTATATAGCATTGTATTGCATGTTTCACTTATTTGCAAATATTACATTTCACCATATTAACTGTGAATCAGCCTTCAAACAATTTCTGCATCTATCAGACAATTTTTAATGCTTAAAAATATGCCAACAGCATGTCATATAAAACAACATCTCTAAAATATAATGAGTCTATTTTTGTGACTACAAGAAAAAGTTCAAACATACCTTGACATTCGCTTTCGGAGCCGCTAAAGCTGACTTTAACTCTGTTACATGCTGGCTTCTTGTTAATTAATAAAAACCTAAAATATTAATTTCAGTATCATTAGTTCTAAGTACTAAGTAATTCAACAGAAATTAACCAAGTTTTTTAATGGAACCTTCCTATTTTTGAGAACATACCCATTACAACATATGGAACCTTAAAACCACAAGAAATATTGTGTAACCATCAAACTGCCTCACAAAAACAATGACCTCCAAATTCATGAGAATTAAATGCTCTAATAAAAATGTATAACTTTTTAATTATATCTAATGAGTTTACTTATTTACCAATCATATTCTTCTTTAAAAATTCTTTAAAATAATGGGTAATCATGTATGCCCAATAAAACTTTAATTGGACATTCACATAGCAGAGCCCAAATTAAACCATTCTAAAGCAGTACTCTAAATGTGCTACATAATTTTAGTGTCCAGATTAGCAAATGCATTCAGTAAATGAGTAAATGTAGGTGGAACTCATCATTCCAGTTAGTGCAAGCCACAGACCCCTTTAAATTACAAATATGATATTCATACAGACATAAGGACACACACACACACACACACACACACACACACACACACACACACACACACACACACACACACACACACACACACACACACACACACACACACACACACACACACACACACACACACACACACACACACACACACACACACACACACACACACACACACACACACACACACACACACACACACACACACACACACACGATTACTCAAAGCTGGTTGAAACTTCTCTATGGTTGTGAAATGAAGATTGTTTAGAGACCTTGGTAGAGAAAATTGGTTATCATTATGTGTATGTGCTACTAACGTTTTCTCAAACTGGGTTCTCTCTCTTGCCAGCTGCTTCTGGAGAACTTCAACTTCTCCGAGTGCAAGTTCCAACTGGTCTTGCGTCTGTTTCAGCTCAGCTTTCGTCTGCACATGAGCAGTCCGCTCAGCCTTCAATGACAATCAATAAATCAATCAATTCCAGTTAATCGCACACTACCAGTAAATGCTTCTAGGACCACTACAGAAAACCAGTTTCTTTACTGGCAGTTGGTAACAGTACAAATCATCATTCATTATACATATATCTGATGGTATTACATGCATATCAAAGGCAAAATCACCTATACTATTCTTGTGTGGTAAAATTCGACTGTTCCAAGCAGGTGAATTAGCTGCAAAATTAATATCCCCAGATACAATGATGGGATTAGATGTGCATTCACCAAGATAAATTACGGTAATTGCATCCACACGCCTGTCAGGAGTCTTTAGCCTAGCAAAGATATACTGGTGGGTCTGTGGTGAAACCAGTTTGACTTCAGCTGCAAGACACGTGCCTTCCCCGGTCATAGCCTCTTGGCTCACCACACTTAAATATAATTTCAAGAAATGGCCAGGCATCGGGAAGTAGATCTACAGCCTCTAGATGCCCATTGACAGCCCTAGTCATAGTGTAAACTTATGAAAAAACTTCTGCTAATAATTGCATACCTCAAGTTTGTCAACAACAGCTTTAAATTTGACCACAGACACTGCATTCTTTGAAATCTGTGACTGAAAACATAAAACAAACTATGGCAAACTATATGGCATTTATATAGGTTATCAAATAAATTTATAAATTTCAAACTCTAATTTTTGCATTTTTACAGCATACAGCTATTGTGTGATGCAGTTTTGAGACTTTGTGTTTTTCCGACTGATGTGAGAACTTCACTGAAGCCATTTTGTCTTTTTGAGGCCCTTCTGAACGTTGCTTTCTGTTCAACAAAACTGTTGCAAAATGTCAAGTTCACTTCCTGACCTCTTTTGTGGTAAGTTTATCACAATTTGACAAGAACTTCAACTTCATGCACTAGATGGCGGTTGCATAAGTAAGCACTCGCACAGTTGGCAAATTTTCACTAATTACCATTTCAGTTCCTGCACTTGTAGTGCTGGACAATTAAATATACACACCTCGGCAAACATTTAGTATCGTGGTGCGTGAGGTTACGGGCGTGGGACGGTATTTTTTGGCATGCTCCGCGGAAGGTACGATGTTTTCTAAAGATGACACAAACCCTAACCCTGACCCTAACGACGCGTAACCTGACCCTAACCGACTCTCACGACGCCTAAAATTACGGGAGAAAAATACATGCACCACGATACTAAATGCTTGCCCACACCTCTACATGCCAACTGGAACATCCCAAGGAAAACTTCTTCTTCTTGTGGTTCTCTGCCTGTTAGGCAGGTTCAAATGTCCGACGTCGCCACTTCTCTCGTTGTTGGGCCTCTTCTTTCAGTTTCCTGTAGCCGTTTGTCATCATCCAATCCAGCATCATCTGTCTTGGTCTTCCTCTTGTCTTCCTCCCCTTCATTTTTCCTTCGATGACCGTTCTTAGTAGTGAGTCTCCTCTCAGCGTGTGTCCCGATCCATTTCCTTTGCCTGTCTCTTATTGTGCGTATAAGGACTCTTTCTTCTCCAATTATTCCCAACACTTCTTCATTTGTATTCAAGGAAAACTTAATGATCAAAATTGCCTAACATACATTCTGAAACGCTGACAATCTTATAGAATCGGGGGGCTGAAGGATATAGTGTGTAAGGTTACTTGGCGTCGTGAGTGTCGGTTATTGTCAGGTCAGGCGTCGTGAGGGTCGGTTAGGGTCAGGGTTAGGGCTAGTGTCGTCATTAGTAAACCTGGTACCGTCCGGCGTCCGCGCAGCATGCCCAAAGATACCGTATAATCCTTCAGCCCCCGATACTAACATAGTTTGCCGAAACGCTATATCATCACTATGGTAACGCATTTCTTGATAAAATTTACCGAATTCTTCAATTTTTCGCCAACTTCTGCTTGGGCGACGATAGCATCCTCGAGATATTTCCTAACGCGAGAAAAAGACGAACGAGCATCTGACAGTTCTTCAACGGACATCCTACAGAAAATGAAACTTTAATCGACAAAAACCAAAGATTTTAACAGGGAGGAAGATGAACCAGCAATGAGAAAACTGCGAATGAGGGCGCGTGATGCATTCTGGTCTATCGGATGTGAAAACGATTAGTTCCGATCTCTACAATGTTAAAATCCATCGGTTAAAAGTCGTTTTATACGCAATGTTTTGCAGCATTTAGCTTTTTTGGCCGAGTAGAAAGTTAGGTAGCATGCCGAACTATTGTGCAGCCTTGAATTGTGGCAATGCCTGCGAGAAAAAGCTTGGAATTTCATTTTTCTGTTTTCCAAGCGAAGCTACACGGTAGGCGTACGGCTTTATTAACACTGTAGAGATAGGAACTTTTCGTTGTTTTAAGTGCTTTTTAAGTGCTTTTCACATTGGATAGACCAGCATGCATCACGCGCCCTCATTCGCACTGCGCAAGCCAATATTCTTTAAGTAGGCCATCTTCCTCCCTGTTAAAATCTTTGACAAAAACCACCGACGCCATTTAAAACGTGCACATCTAGAGGAAGATCGACCCGAACATCAGTGCGACCACTCTCCATTTTCTGAAATCCCAAGCTCTTGTCAGAAAAATCCCAAGATTGGCCAAAAGTGTACAAACAAATCCCAAGTAACTGAAAAAAAGTTGATTAAAATGCATTTTAACAATCTCAATTATTCACAAAAATGCCGAGCTAAGAATTGTCAAAGAAAAAAAACGGAGCATAACATTGAACTAACAAATTAGTGCTTACAAGTAACAATAATAATAATAAACGTTTTTCAGACAGACCCACCGAGCGAGTTTTTTTCTACTCTGATTCGCTGCCACTGTTGAAATGTACGGTAAAAACTAGTCGGTAAACCTTAGAAAAAAATCCCTGTACTCTCTCGGTTTGGCCTGTACTCTAACGGTTTGGTCTGTACTCTAACGCATTGTTCAGTACTCTAACGTACTCAACGCCGTTAGAGTACAGGCCAAACCGATAGAGTACAGGCCAAACCGATAGAGTACAGGCCAAACCGATAGAGTACAGGCCAAACCGATAGAGTACAGGCCAAACCGATAGAGTACAGGCCAAACCGATAGAGTACAGGCCAAACCGATAGAGTACAGGCCAAACCGATAGAGTACAGGCCAAACCGATAGAGTACAGGCCAAACCGATAGAGTACAGGCCAAACCGATAGAGTACAGGCCAAACCGATAGAGTACAGGCCAAACCGATAGAGTACAGGCCAAACCGATAGAGTACAGGCCAAACCGATAGAGTACAGGCCAAACCGATAGAGTACAGGCCAAACCGATAGAGTACAGGCCAAACCGATAGAGTACAGGCAGGTACAGGCAAAACCGATAGAGTACAGTAGTACAGGCCAAACCGATAGAGTACAGGGCCAAACCGATAGAGTACAGGCCAAACCGATAGAGTACAGGCCAAACCGATAGAGTACAGGCCAAACCGATAGAGTACAGGCCAAACCGATAGAGTACAGGCCAAACCGATAGAGTACAGGCCAAACCGATAGAGTACAGGCCAAACCCAAACCGATAGAGTACAGGCCAAACCGATAGAGTACAGGCCAAACCGATAGAGTACAGGCCAAACCGATAGAGTACAGGCCAAACCGATAGAGTACAGGCCAAACCGATAGAGTACAAACCAGATAGAGTACAGAGTACAAACCAAACCGATAGAGTACAGGCCAAACCGATAGAGTACAGGCCAAACCGATAGAGTACAGGCCAAACCGATAGAGTACAGGCCAAACCGATAGAGTACAGGCCAAACCGATAGAGTACAGGCCAAACCGATAGAGTACAGGCCAAACCGATAGAGTACAGGCCAAACCGATAGAGTACAGGCCAAACCGATAGAGTACAGGCCAAACCGATAGAGTACAGGCCAAACCGATAGAGTACAGGCCAAACCGATAGAGTACACAGGCCAAACCGATAGAGTACAGGCCAAACCGATAGAGTACAGGCCAAACCGATAGAGTACAGGCCAAACCGATAGAGTACAGGCCAAACCGATAGAGTACAGGCCAAACCGATAGAGTAGAGTACAGGCCAAACCGATAGAGTACAGGCCAAACCGATAGAGTACAGGCCAAACCGATAGAGTACAGGCCAAACCGATAGAGTACAGGCCAAACCGATAGAGTACAGGCCAAACCGATAGAGTACAGGCCAAACCGATAGAGTACAGGCCAAACCGATAGAGTACAGGCCAAACCGATAGAGTACAGGCCAAACCGATAGAGTACAGGCCAAACCGATAGAGTACAGGCCAAACCGATAGAGTACAGGCCAAACCGATAGAGTACAGGCCAAACCGATAGAGTACAGGCCAAACCGATAGAGTACAGGCCAAAAACCGATAGAGTACAGGCCAAACCGATAGAGTACAGGCCAAACCGATAGAGTACAGGCCAAACCGATAGAGTACAGGCCAAACCGATAGAGTACAGGCCAAACCGATAGAGTACAGGCCAAACCGATAGAGAGTACAGGCCAAACCGATAGAGTACAGGCCAAACCGATAGAGTACAGGCCAAACCGATAGAGTACAGGCCAAACCGATAGAGTACAGGCCAAACCGATAGAGTACAGGCCAAACCGATAGAGTACAGGCCAAACCGATAGAGTACAGGCCAAACCGATAGAGTACAGGCCAAACCGATAGAGTACAGGCCAAACCGATAGAGTACAGGCCAAACCGATAGAGTACAGGCCAAACCGATAGAGTACAGGCCAAACCGATAGAGTACAGGCCAAACCGATAGAGTACAGGCCAAACCGATATAGAGTACAGGCCAAACCGATAGAGTACAGGCCAAACCGATAGAGTACAGGCCAAACCGATAGAGTACAGGCCAAACCGATAGAGTACAGGCCAAACCGATAGAGTACAGGCCAAACCGATAGAGTACAGGCCAAACCGATAGAGTACAGGCCAAACCGATAGAGTACAGGCCAAACCGATAGAGTACAGGCCGATAGAGTACATAGAGTACATAGAGTACAAACAAACCGATAGAGTACAGCCAAACCGATAGAGTACAGGCCAAACCGATAGAGTACAGGCCAAACCGATAGAGTACAGGCCAAACCGATAGAGTACAGGCAAAACCGATAGAGTACAGGCCAGAACCGATAGAGTACAGGCCAAACCGATAGAGTACAGGCCAAACCGATAGAGTACAGGCCAAACCGATAGAGTACAGGCCAAACCGATAGAGTACAGGCCAAACCGATAGAGTACAGGCCAAACCGATAGAGTACAGGCCAAACCGATAGAGTACAGGCCAAACCGATAGAGTACAGGCCAAACCGATAGAGTACAGGCCAAACCGATAGAGTACAGGCCAAACCGATAGAGTACAGGCCAAACCGATAGAGTACAGGCCAAACCGATAGAGTACAGGCCAAACCGATAGAGTACAGGCCAAACCGATAGAGTAGAGTACAGGCCAAACCGATAGAGTACAGGCCAAACCGATAGAGTACAGGCCAAACCGATAGAGTACAGGCCAAACCGATAGAGTACAGTACAAACCGATAGAGTACAGGCCAAACCGATAGAGTACAGGCCAAACCGATAGAGTACAGGCCAAACCGATAGAGTACAGGCCAAACCGATAGTACAGGCCAAACCGATAGAGTACAGGCCAAACCGATAGAGTACAGGCCAAACCGATAGAGTACAGGCCAAACCGATAGAGTACAGGCCAAACCGATAGAGTACAGGCCAAACCGATAGAGTACAGGCCAAAACCGATAGAGTACAGGCCAAACCGATAGAGTACAGGCCAACCGATAGAGTACAGGCCAAACCGATAGAGTACAGGCCAAACCGATAGAGTACAGGCCAAACCGATAGAGTACAGGCCAAACCGATAGAGTACAGGCCAAACCGATAGAGTACAGGCCAAACCGATAGAGTACAGGCCAAACCGATAGAGTACAGGCCAAACCGATAGAGTACAGGCCAAACCGATAGAGTACAGGCCAAACCGATAGAGTACAGGCCAAACCGATAGAGTACAGGCCAAACCGATAGAGTACAGGCCAAACCGATAGAGTACAGGCCAAACCGATAGAGTACAGGCCAAACCGAGTACAGGAGTACAGTACAGGCCAAACCGATAGAGTACAGGCCAAACCGATAGAGTACAGGCCAAACCGATAGAGTACAGGCCAAACCGATAGAGTACAGGCCAAACCGATAGAGTACAGGCCAAACCGGCCATAGAGTACAGGCCAAACCGATAGAGTACAGGCCAAACCGATAGAGTACAGGCCAAACCGATAGAGTACAGGCCAAACCGATAGAGTACAGGCCAAACCGATAGAGTACAGGCCAAACCGATAGAGTACAGGCCAAACCGATAGAGTACAGGCCAAACCGATAGAGTACAGGCCAAACCGATAGAGTACAGGCCAAACCGATAGAGTACAGGCCAACCGATAGAGTACAGGCCAAACCGATAGAGTACAGGCCAAACCGATAGAGTACAGGCCAAACCGATAGAGTACAGGCCAAACCGATAGAGTACAGGCCAAACCGATAGAGTACAGGCCAAACCGATAGAGTACAGGCCAAACCGATAGAGTACAGGCCAAACCGATAGAGTACAGGCCAAACCGATAGAGTACAGGCCAAACCGATAGAGTACAGGCCAAACCGATAGAGTACAGGCCAAACCGATAGAGTACAGGCCAAACCGATAGAGTACAGGCAACCGATAGAGTACAGGCCAAACCGATAGAGTACAGGCCAAACCGATAGAGTACAGGCCATAGAGAGTACAGGCCAAACCGATAGAGTACAGGCCAAACCGATAGAGTACAGGCCAAACCGATAGAGTACAGGCCAAACCGATAGAGTACAGGCCAAACCGATAGAGTACAGGCCAAACCGATAGAGTACAGGCCAAACCGATAGAGTACAGGCCAAACCGATAGAGTACAGGCCAAACCGATAGAGTACAGGCCAAACCGATAGAGTACAGGCCAAACCGATAGAGTACAGATAGAGTACAGGCCAAACCGATAGAGTACAGGCCAAACCGATAGAGTACAGGCCAAACCGATAGAGTACAGGCCAAACCGATAGTAGTACAGGCCAAACCAAACCGATAGAGTACAGGCCAAACCGATAGAGTACAGGCCAAACCGATAGAGTACAGGCCAAACCGATAGAGTACAGGCCAAACCGATAGAGTACAGGCCAAACCGATAGAGTACAGGCCAAACCGATAGAGTACAGGGCACCCGATAGAGTACAGGCCAAACCGATAGAGTACAGGCCAAACCGATAGAGTACAGGCCAAACCGATAGAGTACAGGCCAAACCGATAGAGTACAGTACAGAGTACAAACAAATATAGAGTACAGGCCAAACCGATAGAGTACAGGCCAAACCGATAGAGTACAGGCCAAACCGATAGAGTACAGGCCAAACCGATAGAGTACAGGCCAAACCGATAGAGTACAGGCCAAACCGATAGAGTACAGGCCAAACCGATAGAGTACAGGCCAAACCGATAGAGTACAGGCCAAACCGATAGAGTACAGGCCAAACCGATAGAGTACAGGCCAAACCGATAGAGTACAGGCCAAACCGATAGAGTACAGGCCAAACCGATAGAGTACAGGCCAAACCGATAGAGTACAGGCCAAACCGATAGAGTACAGGCCAAACCGATAGAGTACAGGCCAAACCGATAGAGTACAGGCCAAACCGATAGAGTACAGGCCAAACCGATAGAGTACAGGCCAAACCGATAGAGTACAGGCCAAACATAGAGTACAGGCCAAACCGATAGAGTACAGGCCAAACCGATAGAGTACAGGCCAAACCGATAGAGTACAGGCCAAACCGATAGAGTACAGGCCAAACCGATAGAGTACAGGCCAAACCGATAGAGTACAGGCCAAACCGATAGAGTACAGGCCAAACCGATAGAGTACAGGCCAAACCGATAGAGTACCCAAACCGATAGAGTACAGGCCAAACCGATAGAGTACAGGCCAAACCGATAGAGTACCCCAAGGAGTGCTCGCACTGACAGTCAGCCTAGCGCCGTTATTCATGCTACCGCGAATTCTGGGATATGCTGGCGCACAAAACCACTGCAGCACACACATGCACAAATAAAAGGCTTGTAACGTGCAATTGAAATGAGTAAAATTTATCCTCTTCAATATTGATAAATTAGTTAAGTAATAGTTAGTTAAGTGACAATTAGTTAAATAACAATGCCAAATTAAAATTTAAAAGTAATTAAGTAAGTTTGCAATCCACATTCCAGTGTACATAATTCAATTCAATTCATTTCCTGAACCAACATAATACAATTATGGCAGTTAATGTAGTAATTTTGCATTGATATTGGTTGACAAGGGGGGAGACCCAGAAGAGATGACAAATCCCGCTAATAGAGCCACCTGGTAACTGAGAATAACAGAGTCACAATGGCGCATGGCAGCCAGTTCATGTAGTTACAAGAATACTTTGATATTGAGGAAATGGCTTAATTAATAGAAGATTACTAACATAACTTAACTAAAACTTAACTAAACACACCCAATGAAAAAAAGGTATTCAAGTAATAATTATATCATATAATATAGACTGGGGCATTCCCTTCTCCTTTTGGCTGGAAAGCCCCACCATGCCGGAACAGCATACATGTACAGCAGGCGGGCCACCGTGGTCGCCCTCACCAAACTGCATAGCCCAGGGCTAGCTAGACCATGGGCAGTAAGTATGCCCAGGAAAAACATAGATTGTCTAGCCCTGCAGCATATTTGGGCTATGTGTGTCTCAAAACTTAAAGTTTCAAAAAGCATACCCCTCAGTACCTTCAAGCTATGTACTCTGCCAGGGATGGCAGCTGAGGCTGACACCCCTTCTCCTCCCAATCCCTCTTACAATCATCTCTTGCATCTTTGTAAGGCTTAGTTAGTGAATTGTTAAGTAAACTACGACAAGCGAGTGTATCAGGATTTGATCTTAACTTTTTGATGGGAAGAACGAATAGACGTTTTGCTGGTGCTTTTCTTTTCAAGGCTACACGAGCTGGAGGGCTAGGGAAGTCAAAAATAGTCGGGATAGCTGACAAAATAAGCCTCTTTCCTCCAATATTTGTGGCATAGTACACGGTTTCTTCAAAGTGGTTGCTACAGAGGCAAAAAATTTTATTCAATTCATTGGAACTTTTGCCATCAAGATCTTTTCTTCGGCAATTCACAACCCATCTTTTGCATCTGTAATGTAAACAGCATAAACCACATAAGCCTTATAGTGAGGTGGCTTAGTGAAATTATCGTTACCTGGCGGATAAAAGCACCAAATTTGGCATGAAGATCCGTTATGGTCTACTAAGTAAAGTTGGAATAGGAGCCCTCTGAAATTAATAAGCGTTTTTATGTAAAACACAAAAACCAAGGTCAAAAGGTCAAACTCAAGGGAAAAAGCCACAACTCAGCTAAATATTATTCTATTTGGGTGATTCTTGTACCCATTTGATCGTACCAGTAAGGGCTACATCAGAGAAAGACATAGAACTAGAAGGCTAACATAATTCAAGGTCATTTCAAGGTCAAAAGGTCAAAATCAAGAGAAAATTGGCAATAGCTAAGCAAAATTTTTCTTCATCTTGATAATTCTTAGTTATGGCAGTTCTGCATTGATTTCGACCTTTGGCCTTGAAATTAACCCAAGGTCATTTCAAGGTCAACAGGTAAAATTCAAGGGAAAATGACCATAACACAGAATCACCAAAATAAAACAACATTTGGCTGAGTTTTAGCCATTTCCAGACATTTTGCTCAATCTAGATGAGTCAGAATTATGGCAATTCTCTGTTGATTTTGACCTTTGACCTTGAAATTAACCCAAGGTCATTTCAAGGTCAAAAGGTCAAAATCAAGGGAAAATGACCATAACACAGAATCACCAAAATAAAACAACATTTGGCTGAGTTTTAGCCATTTCCAGATATTTTGCTCAATCTAGATGAGTCAGAATTATGGCAATTCTCTGTTGATTTTGACCTTTGACCTTGAAATTAACCCAAGGTCATTTCAAGGTCAAAAGGTCAAAATCAAAGAAAAATGATCATAACACAGAATCACCAAAAAATAAACCAATATTTGGCTGAGTTTTAGCCATTTCCAAACATTTTCCTCTACAAATTTACCTTTTTCACCTTAAAATGACCTCAGATTGTCTTTGGAGCACTCTGAAATTGTTGAAAATTGTTATGTAAACACCAAAATTGAAGCATGCCGACGTACATATATGACGAAATATAGCGTGTATCAAGTAGTAGTAGTCATAAGAAGACGAGCTTACATGTAGAAACTGGATGATGACATAGAGAATCCGGAGAACTTTCGTCACCATGAACAGGGTCTCTCGTCACAGAAGAACTTCCAGCGACAGGTCGTCAGCTTATCTGAAACCATCCGGCAGATGGGCAATCCTTTCTTGGACGATTTCCTAGATCTGCTAACTCTTGATAGTCGCAACTGCACAGACAAGTCTGTGGTAGTTACAGTGCGCACCTTGGAGTACGTAGGCAGGAATCAGTATCAGGACTTCGTTCAGAATGTACTTGTTTCGCGAACACACTCCATACATGACCCAATCATGAGGAATTCCCTTGCACTCTTCAAGAGAAACAAGTACAAAGCAACGTCTAAGGAGCGGAAGAAGATCAAAGTGCTTCAGAACAATGTGGCACTGTTTGGTCAGCTGTATATATCTATGCAGAACCGGGATGGCGATTTGGAGGAATTTTTCGCACATGAGATACAGTCCTTCCCTCCTTCCCTCTCAGACTTCGGCAAGCTTCATTTACCTGGCAATAAGTCTGACTTGCTGCAATGTCTTGAGCAGCCTGGCCAGTCAGAGCCACCTTCATCCTACGACTGCAAAGTACTGGATGGTGCTGTCATCGTCCACTCTCTGCCCACTACCAGCGTCGGCTCCTTTCATCAATATGCAGACAAGGTATTTTTACCTTATCTTAAGAAGCAGCTACAGGATACTTCAAGGTTGGATATTGTCTGGGACACGTACATCTCAGACAGTTTGAAGGAGTCTACTAGGGAAAAGAGAGGCGATGGTGTGCGCAGGAAAGTGTCTGGTCACACCAAACTGCCGCGCAATTGGATGGAGTTTCTTCGCGACTCGATGAACAAGAAGGAGTTGTTTGCCTTTTTGTCTTCAAAGGTTGTAGAGTTCAACTGGCCACCAGACAAAGCCGTATATGTTACATCAGGGAAAGCTGTATCATCCATTGGTTCCACCATCCCCATGCAAAACTGCAATCATGAAGAGGCAGACACCAGGATAGTTGTTCATATAGTGCATGCACTGGAGCAAGGGGCAAATACTTCCCATGTGCACACTGTTGACACAGATGTTGTAGTCATCCTAGTTGGCACATTCTATGATCTGATAGTAACCCAACCTCTGATCGATATCTGGGTAGCCTTTGGCATGGGCAAGAATTACAGGTTTTGCCACATCAACGCCATCTGTGCAAGCTTGGGGGAGCAACAATCACGAGCATTACATGTGTTTCACTCATTTTCGGGGTGTGACACAACATCTGCCTTCAGAGGTAAGAGGAAGAAGTCGGTTTGGCAGGCATATAAAGACGTTACTGATACATTCGTGTATCTGGCCAGTCATCCATTCCAGCGCCTGGATGTCGACGCTGATCCATTCCAGAGACTCGAAAGACTTACTGTCGTTCTCTATAACAGAACCAGTCATTTGTCCATGTGCACGGTCAACGAGACCAGAAGACACCTCTTCTGTCAGAAGAATCGAGCAATGGACAAACTGCCACCCACCAGGGATGCGTTACTTCAGCATATCCGACGGGCAGTTTATTAAGCAGGAATCTGGACGACCAGCACACAAACACAACAAGTGGTTCCTTCTGCACAGGATTATGCATGGAACAAAGTTTCAGATAAATGGTTACCAATGTGGATGACAATTCCAGACGTCTCCCGATCATGCAAGGAATTGTTCAAATGCTCCTGCAAAAGAGACTGCTCCAACTGCAAATGTGGAAAAGCAAATCTGGATTGTTCCCCACTGTGCAAGTGCAACTGTAGGCATACTAAATAGAACTGTGCAATCTTTGTGTAACTGCAGTAAGCATCACAGAACAATGACATCGTTTAAACTAAACTTAGCATTTCTCCCTTTAAAGACCGTGTCCGGTTATACAGAACTCTGCCACATTGAAACAAGGCTGTTAAATAAAAGAAAATCTGAGGTCATTTTAAGGTGAAAAAGGTAAATTTGTAGAGGAAATTGTTTGGAAATGGCTAAAACTCAGCCAAATGTTGATTTATTTTGGTGATTCTGTGTTATGGTTATTTTTCTTTGATTTTGACCTTTTGACCTTGAAATGACCTTGGGTTAATTTCAAGGTCAAAGGTCAAAATCAACAGAGAATTGCCATAATTCTGACTCATCTAGATTGAGCAAAATGTTTGGAAATGGCTAAAACCCAGCCAAATGTTGTTTTATTTTGGTGATTCTGTGTTATGGTCATTTTCCCTTGATTTTTACCTTTTGACCTTGAAATGACCTTGGGTTAATTTCAAGGCCAAAGGTCGAAATCAATGCAGAAGTGCCATAACTAAGAATTATCAAGATGAAGAAAAATTTTGCTTAGCTATTGCCAATTTTCTCTTGATTTTGACCTTTTGACCTTGAAATGACCTTGAATTATGTTAGCCTTCTAGTTCTATGTCTTTCTCTGATGTAGCCCTTACTGGTACGATCAAATGGGTACAAGAATTACCCAAATATAATAATATTTAGCTGAGTTGTGGCTTTTTCCCTTGAGTTTGACCTTTTGACCTTGGTTTTTGTGTTTTACATAAAAACGCTTATTAATTTCAGAGGGCTCCTATTCCAACTTTACTTAGTAGACCATAACGGATCTTCATGCCAAATTTGGTGCTTTTATCCGCCCGGTAACAATAACGTTGAAATTCAGCGCTAAGCCACCTGACTATTAGCACAAGCTAAGTAAACATTAATACATTACAACTTGTATTTGTGACGTCCTTAATAAAACAAAGTGGTACTCAAATGGAGGGCTACAACGTTACTGACTAGTCAAAGTATTTAGCAAAAAGGTCAGTTTTAAGTTTAGATTTCAAAGTATTGATAGAGGAGGATCTTCTATACCTCCTGCCTTGCGTTAATACCATCCTTGTCATTGTTTCTTTAAATGCTTAGCTCTTTAACAATCTCTTTACGAATAACATCCATGAAAACTTTATATCTGAAAAGCAAACTTTCAACCGCTCCTGAAAGCAGACATGGAGGCTTAAATTGCAGAGCAACTATAACTGGCTGTATTAGGCTATGGAATAGGAATGGTGAGAACTGTTGAAAATAATTTATGACGATGTCAACGTCCATCGTTGCCATAAGACGTCAAACTCTAAATGCATACCGACCGACCGACCGACCGACCGACCGACCGACCGACCGACCGACCGACCGACCGACCGACCGACCGACCGACCGACCGACCGACCGACCGACCGACCGACCGACCGACCGACCGACCGACCGACCGACCGACCGACCGACCGACCGACCGACCGACCGACCGACCGACCGACCGACCGACCGACCGCCCGCCCGTCCATCCATGAAATTTATATAGCACACCTTCAAGTACTCAGACGCGCTCCCAACCAGTGTTTAATCTAGTCCCCTTGCTGTCGGGGAGAATCGAGGGTTCTGGGGGTATCCAGCTTATTATAAGTTGACGATGGGGGGTATTGACGAGTTTTACCAAGAACAAGACTTCAAAAAAATTTTATTTTCGAGAGGGGAGAATTTTCGAAGGGGGGTAGTATCGACAGTTTTCCAAGACAATATTCTGCAAAATACATGTCTTTAATTTTTCTTGGGGCTAAAATTTCATCTCTTTAATTTTTCTGGGGAAACTCGATCCTGGGGGGAACTTTACCCCCCCAGAGACGTCTAGATTAAACACTGGCTCCCGACCCAGAGAGGAAAGTCTTTAGTAGTTTATAAAAAGATTCAGAGAGGTCTCGCTGGAGAAAACGAAGGTCAGAAGGGAGGCTATTCCAAAGAGAAGGGCCTATGATCGAGAAAGCCCGACGCTGTCTTGTGGCAGAGCGATGATGTAGGCTACCACTGGTAGCCTAGGTCACTCTGGGAGTCACTGAAATGGCAAAAATGGGCAGAGGCATGCTACTCACTGAAAAGGCACAGTAGACTTAACCAACATTATGGTCAGTATGGGGTTAGCCCGAATCCCCGAAACCCGAATCCCCGAAAACGCTGAAAACAGACAAAAGCCCGATTTCCCGAAAACAGTTTTCTAGAAAGCGGCCGAGCTATTCAAAGTTAAATTGTAAACATGACATAGACTTAGCGTGGCCTTGATGTATAGCGATATACTGTCTATTCAAATGTTTATTTGTCAATTATATTCTTTCGAGTTGGACTTAGAAAATCAATTTGGGGGATCCGGCCGAAATGCCTTTCGGAGATTCGGGTTTCGGGGATTCGGCCCGCACCCCTCAGTATAACAGAGGTATGTATTAGTTTAAGTATTTACACACCTCTCCTCATCTTTAGGAAAACGGAAAAACGAAACTTTTTTATCTGCATCTGAACTCCTATTGGAACAGTTGATGGCTGCACAGAAATGAGGCATAATTGCGATTGTAAAATGATATAAATAAATCTTAAAATGTAAGCTCGTGATGCCCACGAACACTCGTAGACTAGTTTGTTTATCAGCCAGGATATCCCAGCATGCAAGGGCCTATTATACACAGGACTGGAAAGTCCGTATGTAGCGTCGTAGCATACTTTTGGGCGATAATCGGGGTTTCGGAAAATTTCACATCTTGTTTTCATAACAAACGCATGCGATTAATTACATTTGTAAAGGCAAATTGACGAACAATCATGTTTGCAATATGTACAATTGCCGATGGAGATCTAAAACATCATATTTAACATTAGAAACAAAATTTTAAGTGGGGCGACATCTATGTTTAAGAGTAAAAGTATGTACACATCAGTGCGACCACTGCTTGGGATTTTGGGAATTTGGGGTCCAACTTGGGACCTGGGGATTTTGCCTAGCAATCTTGGGATTTTTTCCAAGGTTTACACACTAGTTTTTACCGTACTTTGCAACAGTGGCAGCGAGTCAGATCAGAAAAACTCGCTCAGTCTGAAAGACGTTTATTATTATTGTAACCTGTTAACATTATTAATTCAATGTTATGCCCCGGTTTTTTCTTTGTGAGTTCTTAACTAGGCATTTTTGTTAATAATTGTGATTGCTAAAAGTTTAAACACATTTCATATTTCATCACAACTTTTTCCTTTTCGCTAACTTGGGATTTTTGGTACACTTTTGGCCAATCTTGGGATTTTTCTGACAAGAGCTTGGGATTTCCTAAAATGGAGAGTGGTCGCACTGCTTCTAATTCTTATTGAGAACGGAAGCGGAAATTAGGAAAAGTTAAATGTACGAATCGCGGAACCTTAGGTATTGAATCGTTCGTCGTTTGCCACGAATCAATTTTCTCTATCAAGGAGAAAGGTTTAAAGTTTTATTAGGAAAATGAGCTCTAAAGACGACGACTACGATTATCTTTTTAAAGGTTGGAAATGTTTGAGATAATTAAAATGGCTGGTTTGATAAATAAAATCATTGGCTTACTGGTGTGGGCGAACCTTTGCTAGTGGCTATAGAGTTCATGAACGCATTAGTATATCAATTTGCCGTGACTTTAAATGACAGATTTTAAAAATGCAGACTATTCCCCTGAATGGTTAAGGTTATTCCTGCCTGCGAAGTCCTGTGGGTTGGATTTCAGTTGTCTATGCAGTTCAGTAATGGCATGAATTGGAACTGCCCTTTCTGCTGTTTTGAATCTGGTAGTATGTAAAAATGTGTGAAAAACGAATAGTTAGTGAAATTAATTAGTGGTTTCAGTTTATTACAGAATGGCTATGTGTGTCGAAGTGGTCTCTAGAAATTTAAGTACTGTCTTTTGCCTTGGCGTGGTACAAAGGCAAAACAATACTAATATTCGATACTGCTGTAATGGTTTTACTTATTCCTGATTTCTCTATGTTTGACTGTCTTGTTTAATAGTAATAAATTCATAAAGCATTAGACACTGACAAAGGCATTATTGCATTTGGTTGTTAATGAATTTTTCGTGCTTTAGTTGTGCTGATTGGTGACTCGGGAGTCGGCAAAAGCAACCTTCTGGCTCGCTACACAAGAAATGAGTTTAATCTGGAAAGCAAAACCACAATAGGAGTTGAGTTCTCTACAAGGTTTGCTCTCTTCCTTGTACTGAATTATTCCTTAGAGACCGGCCTCAGTACATATATATTTATGTTTTGTAATGAACTTTGAGGGACACTTAATGCATTTAAATTCTGTTTAGAGATGATTAAAGATTTTTTATCAGATTTTTAAATTTAAAGTATTGTTTTTCATGGAAAAATTGATCTGAGAAGAAAATTAAATCCTTTGATAAATTTTGTTGTGCTTAAATTTTTTATTTAAATGCAAGAACCAAGATAAACTTTATAGATATTAAAAATTGCTTATGCTGTATAAACTGTTTAGATATTATAATTGCTTATGCCAGTTGTCTAAAGTAGTTGACCATCTTCACTTTGCAAGGAAGGACAATTGACTATGGCTGAGACTGTCTTTATGTGTGGTTTTTTGTAATTGAACAGGAGTATTGTGGTAGATGGGAAAAAAGTTAAAGCCCAAATTTGGGATACAGCTGGGCAGGAACGATACCGGGCAATAACCAGTGCGTAAGTTTTCTAATTGTTTCAATATCTGTTAATTGAAGATACAGGAAGACCTTGTTTTAGATACTTTTGAGGCCTAATAAGGACCCCTTCATAATGAAGACTATGAATTTAACGAAGCCGTTATATATAATTAAATAGGCGTATACTGTCTAAAGAATTAGGAGCCAGAGATCATCTGATTTCAGTTTTCAGTTTGGGATATTAATTTAAATGTAGTTAGATTTCTACAGCTACACATGAAATTGATCAAAATTCCTCTAACAACATTTTTCCACAGTATAACAGTTCAGTACATTCACTTTCCAGGGTACGTTCGAGAAGACAGGCATCTTGAAAGACTAGCCACTTCAGAATAAACTCTCCTTTGCATAGAATAGGTGTTTTAACTCCATGGATTTTGTGCTTTTGGAGAAAACACAGAAGAATGATTATAGTAATGATGATGATGATTATGATGATGATGATGACAATAACAATAACAATAATAATAATAGATTTGGCAGTGGTAAAAGTGTAGATTTCCACATGTTTGTGATGGTTGTTGATAATTTCTTTCTGTCGTAGTTATTATCGAGGTGCAGCTGGAGCAGTTCTTGTATACGACATTGCCAAGCATTTGACGTATGACAATATAGCTCGCTGGATGCGTGAGATCAATGACCATGGAGAGGGCAACATTACGGCAATGCTTATCGGAAATAAGAGCGATCTTAAGCATCTCAGAGCTGTCCCAACAGATGAGGCCAAAGCATATGCAGGTAAACACCAGACTTGTATACAAGACATAAAACTCGAGACCGAGACAGTGGGGTTCAAGACCGAGACGAGACACCAGGTCCGAGACAGTTCGAGACAGTTCAAAACGAGTGAAATGCACATTGGACCCAAGTCCTGAAACAATTTTTCTCAACTTTTGAAGTCTAATACAAGTGTCAAGTCACTGAAATCAGCCGATCACCTGAATGTATAAACTATAAAGAAATTAAATATTTCAGCCATTCTGAAATCTTCTAAATGATTCTAAAATTTAAACCAACAAAATTCCATATAAGCCCTAGGCCTATTAGTGATTTAGCGACATAAGTCACATAACTCACCTTGAGAAACTAGATGTTGTTCCAAGCGTTTCGCTTATGTTGGCTTTACACAAACGACGAAAGGCATGCCATTTATTTTGTTTTTCATTGATTTCAAACTGCGTGAATGCAAATTTCACTAGTTCAGGTTCTTTATGAGATATTTTAAGATATTTGGAAATTTTGGACTGAAAGTGCAAACTTAAAACCGCTTTTTTCAATACTCTTAAATCTTAATACCAGAAACACCGCTTTTTAAACTTCCTGTTGCACTTCCGATTAACTAGTTATCCGTTCGGCACAGACAATTTTATAGCGCAATACTGTACAAAGTTCCGAATAAAATACAGTTTGTACGAGAACTTTGGAGACCGCTTCTACAAGAGAACAAGACTTTCGCTTCAAGACAGTTTCCAAAAAGACAAGACTTTCGCTTTGAGACAGTTTCCAAAAAGTCAAGAAATGATCTCTAGACCGAGACAGTGGGGTCCGAGACCGAGACATCAAAAAACCTGTCTCGAGACCGAGACAGTGTCTCGAGACAATGCAACTCTGGTAAACACCCATAGGCTGAGCAATCTGGATATCTTTTTATAGTGCCTTATGCCAGTGGATTTTAGAGCTTTACCAAGTAGCATTTTTTATTACTATTCGATCGAATATGAATAATTGGCAGGTGGTGACAGAACAGGGCTTAAGTAAAAACTAGACGCAGGTAGGTCTACAACTCTACATGTATTTAATAAAATGTTTATCTTAACCCATTTTTCGTACAGTAGTTGAGCTTCATATTGCCTTGAATTCTGAATTCTTTACGTGAAATTACACAAGAAGGTAATTATCCTACTAAATGAAAGTTATGCAAGTTTTCTTGCAGATAGACTAAACGTTGCACATTTTTTCGTTGGACTTTCCACTGGAGATGCATCGAGTTTCGAGTGCTTGACTGTTTATTCTTCAGCATATGTATATTTTAAATGATTCTTTAATGCTGTTATGAAACTTTTCGATTGGCTAACTGTTTGGGTTTGTTCATAATGCACTGTAATTTGTTTTCTGTAGAAAAAAACAAGATGTTTTTTATCGAGACATCTGCGCTTGATGCAACAAATGTTGACGAAGCCTTCAACTACATTCTTGAAGGTTAGTAAGCAGCGCTGCTTGAGATATTCGAAGCATGGAAATGTATGCCATCTGTCTTGGTGTATCTGGGTGTGCCATGTCAAAATTGTAATTCTGTATTGTGCCGTAGCTCCTAGGAGCTAGTTATCTGTTTGTTATTGCCGATTTGCATCACGCAAAAGATCTTTTAGACTTATGATTACTTTCTTCAAAAGAGATACTGATGAGTTGAAGAAGAGCAGTTCCTTTAAACTAACAGTATGAGTGGCCATGGGTAATGGAGTTTTAATAACTTCCTTTTCGTAACATTTCATTTGCTTATTTAGCATGAGAAAGGGGTCCGTCCTTTCCTTCACCAACTACTTCTCCATCTATGTACTGTTCTTTGTACAGACAAGTGTGCCAGAGTGCTAGCAGAACAGAAATCTTAATTTGCATTCTATATATAATTGGATTTGGATCTTCAATCTCTGGGTTAACAATGTAGTGTACTAAACATCATTGTTGATTAGAGCACTTGATACACTAGAAGTTGTATTGCTTTTCAGCCATCTATCGAGTCGTATCGCAGCGACAAGTGGTTGACGACGTCGCAAGCAGTGGACCTCAGTTTCACAGCACGGCGAAAGTGATGTTACCTGAGGTAGAGGAAGAGAAAAAGTCTGGCTGTTGCTGAGATTGCTTCTTCATGTGTGACTGGGCCTGTGCTGTTTCTGCTGCTGAAAGGCATGCTATGTTCTGCTGTGGTTGTAATGTTCCTGTGCTTTTTTCCAGTGATCTTCGCATATCCTCATCAATCTCATTTTGCCTGAGTAACTGTCATGCATAGCACATTGTTCGTTGGTGGTTGTGGTTGAATTTGCTTTTGTATGCTGCCTCATATCAGAACATCAGAACAGTCGATACTTGAATTCAAAAGCAGAGGCCGGTCATAATGCGGAAGCTTTGCTATGAATAATGAAACCACAGCTTTAGACGAGAGGCACTGGTGTTGCCAATTACTTTGGTTTGACTTTGTTATTTAATTTTTATCTCCTGCGGCTGTTGTTTAAAATGTTCTGTGTGATCTTTGCTTCTTAGAAAGTTTTCCATTGTTGCTGAGTTTCTTGTAACATTTTTTCATATGCCATCATCTGTAATTGATTGGTGTCAGAAGACTACATGTACTCTATTTCATAACAGGGAGAGAAAACTATTTCTTTTAGTACTTGTGTTTTTAAGTTTGTTAAAACAATGTTAGAGACCTGCAACATTATTCGCCGTTAAGCAGCAGTTGATGGAGAGTGCTGTAATATGAAAAATTGTACTTGGAGCTTAAACAAAAGCCAATTCTCGGCCTATGGCTGGCCTTTGGTTCTACTGCAAAATCAAAATTATATGGAATCAAAATTTCAGAACTTCTGAAACTTTACTTTCATTCTTCATAGGGTATTCTTCAGTCTTGCCAAGTATGAAAAATTCTTGAGTTTTGCGAGACAAAATGGTAAGAGATTGTCATAAATACATTCTTGTGGTCATCTAGCATTTCAATCAAAAGTGATGGCATCTTCAGATCACTAATTATTGTTCAAAATAGCCTTTCTGTAATCAAGCAGTTTTTGTCAAAATTTTGAGTCTGATATGTTGCAATATTGAATATTAAAATAAAAAATTTTTTAAATTAATGCACAGGATGATTTAAGACTGTTACATAAATTTTCCATTTGATTCAAGAATTCAGGATTGAATTGTCTGTTTTCCTTGTGTGATCAGTTTTGACTCTTGTCTTTCAAAGGTTTTTGTTATTCCAAACATGCTTCAAAATGCTCTCCACTTCTAATATCACAGTTTTCATTTTTATTGTGAAAATGATGTTGATTTTTTATTGTTATGTTCTCCTTCTGAGTGAGTGCATGTGTGTGTGTGTGTGTGTGTATATATATATATAATTAAAATTTTCAGTTTTAGATTTGACTGTGATGAGTTACATGTTGTTTTTGAAAAAACTGAGAATCTTCCATTGTGCATATGTGCCTGTAATTAATGAGTTCTGCCTAGAAATCATCCACATAAAAATTAGCATTATCTCCCGAGGTCTTCTCTTGATGTAAATAAGCCCAGGGATGGTGAATAATGTCTGGAGCTATGACTAATTTTAAATTTACAATTCAGTAAATTTGTGTTCGAAACTAGCTTAAAATTGTTTTGCATTTATTATATGCAATGTAGCTGTATACAATACAACCGTATTTTGATACTGCCCTCCTTCCAACATTCAGAAGTGTACACTTGACCATATCACAGCGCATCGATGGCACTGAGCAATTGTGAGTGAAGGACTTGCTGAAGGTCTTACAGGCAGAACACTCTGCCCGACCATCGTGCCTATAGCCTGAGAGTTACTGCTAATCTCACTTTCATTGAGGGCTTAAAATCATGCCGCAACAATAACCACTAGTGTCCCACATGCCTTGGTTTTATCAATATTGCTTGAAGTGCATGTAACTGATTAGTCTTGCAATTGTGCTAACGATAAGTGAACTCTTGATAATTGGACTCTGATAGTTTTATCAGGTTCTTAGTGACCTACTGGCAATGTTCCAAGAAAAGCTGATTCTTTGACAAATGACTGGTTGAGTTAAGTGTTGAGATTAATTAGAAGCTAACAAAGGAGCACGACAATTAATCAGTGTAATTGAACTATGTAAATGAGATTTATTAGAGGTTGTTTATCAAGTATGTGTGCCGCTTAACTGTAGCATTTCTGTGATGCAACCGTTTAGAACTAAACTGACAGAATTGATTTTAAATACTCGTTAGGTTTTTGTGTTTTATTAATTTGGTTTTAGTTGTAGGCATTCTTGTGATAGCTTATTAGTTAATTTTTTACAGAATAGTTGAGAGCAGTCTCAGTTAGAAGTTTATGAATTCTTGAGTTTCAAGTTCATGTTATCTGCATGTTGGTACGAAATTGAACTAACGTTTTATGCGGGTTTTGATCTACCATTCGTTAAATAACGATGTTGATCACAGTAGTAATATGAACTAGTTATAACAATTAATACAAGAGTACTACAGTAGGAGTAATTATAAGTGCTACTGTTCGTATAAAATAATGCAATTCGTACTCTTTCTAAGACACATCTCAGTTAATTCTGTTTTCAGGTCTACTATTACATACAGGGCCTTCTACTACTTCCATTCTTCCATTACAGGTGTATTGAAACTTGACTATTGCTGTTACTTGTATTGTTACTTGTTTCAGTGAATCAATATATTTTGTTGTTTTATGCCACTAATTCGTGTAACGGTCTGCATTTACTTAACTACTTTTTTTACAAACATTAGTAACCATAGGTGGTATGGTTTGTTGCTACAGTTTGTAAAAGTATGGAGTTATTGCACTTACCACTTTAACAATGAGAGTATACTAATCAAAACCAATGCAGCTCGTCGCTATAGTGTTAAACGTACACTATATAGTTAAAAGCTGTAAGTTTTACATGATTGATTTGGGTCATTTTATTTATTAGTACTATTAATATGTATACATTTTAATTAGGTAATCATTAGCAGTAGTATAAACAATGCCACTTGACGCTCTTTGTTTACCTGAATAGTTTGTGTGTATATTCGTAAGAAGAATACTGGAGCATTGTGATAGTGTTATTTTTCTCAACAATTTTATTCAGTGTTTTTGAGTTACTGTGTGATGAGTTCTTTCGATTAATTTGTACAGCTTCTTTGAGAAAAGGCTTCCAAGTTTTTGTGGTTTTTGCATTCTTTTACCAGTATGCCTTATGCTGTGATTAAAAATGCGAGGCTTCTATCACTGATTTGAACTGTGCTTTTAATGTTTCTGCTAACGGGGTTAAAAATTATATTTTGTATTTCTTCAGTGCTCGTGAATAAGCTGGTCAACTGTGCTTGGCTTTTGAGTAGTGCTTTAGAAGTTTGGAGATTATGATTACTAAGTTTGTGTGAGTCAGCCATATGTGAAAATTAGCCTGCTGTGAGAATTAACTTTCTGTATTTCTTAAATATGTTTCTTGCTCAATTATAGCTTTGTATGCTGTGGTCTGTATAAATCAGATGTAGTGTGGTAATTGGTAATGTTTCTTCGTGAAGTTCGGTAATAGTAATGCTACTTTGGCAATGTGAATTTGCGAATTATTGCCACAGCAGCATTTGAGCAGTGTATTTGTGTTTAATTGTGCAAATATTGTCGACATATTTTGATTGTTCTGTAGTGTGAAGTTTCCTAACTTATAAGTTGTAGGGGTGCCTCGAAAGTGATGATAGGTCGACATTATGTCACTAGAAATGTATTGCAGTCAAAACTGCAATTACGTCTTTGAAAATATTGAACATTTATCCATATCAACTCTCCAATCAATCAATCAAGCGCCTCTGAATAGGCAATCTGGTAGTCGCGCTATAACAAGTGTTCAAATACAATACAATACAATCAAAAATCAAATTCGTTTATTCTCTGATAGCGGGTTATGCTGAAACGCCATTAAAAATTCCAGAACTGTACTAATTGAAATTTTGAAACTAGAGCAGTCTTTTAAATTTGTAAATTTTCTGATAGCTTGAAAGTTTCTAAAGACAAATAGACTTGGAAATATTGTTTTTAAAAATCAATGCTGATAAATGCTGAAAGTGATTTTAATTTCAAACATGTAGTTGTGTACAGCTTAACAAATAAATCTGCGAATTCAGTTCAAATCATTTTGTTTGAAAAAAGCTGGCAGACATTATTGTGATGGCTTTGAAAGTTTGTTGATGCGGTGCAGATTTTTTACCGCACGCGGTTCCGAGACTTGGCTATCTGGCAGAAATATAGAAGGTAAGGTGTTACTTGAGATATAGGCCCTAAGCCAAACTATTTTGGTGTGCTTTCTGGCGAAAAGTTTGTTCCAGAAGGGCACGGTCCAGTGCATGAATAAAACGTGATTGCTTCGAGTGGCTGTAGGCCAACACGAGTGCTGAGCCATCTGGTTCCCACAGACTGATTTTTTGGAAAGCGCATAATATAGTAGACTTCTGAACCAGTGAGTGTGACCAACCCGTAAAGGTGTAGGATCTGTCTTACGGTTCACAGAATACTATACTTAGATGTATGTCTGTTCAATGAGTGCACTCCTCAACGTAACAAATATTGCACTCCAGCCACAGATAGGCCTACGGATAAATGAGAACGACGATAGAATGGTCTTTATTACGACTCGTACGTAGGCCTAATAAAGACGTAATTTACGACAAACAATCGAGGTCCCACGCCCGAATAGTGTTGCGCTTTGAAATTCATTGCCTCGTTCGGTTCATTCTATCATGCAGCTATCTGATGTTCAATGTTCTGTTCAATGAACGCTACTGTCGTTCAAGTGGTAAGACTTGCCTACTTTCAACTTAATGATTTGTGGTTTGCTGACCTACCGGGTATCCGCTTTCGACAGTTTTAAATGGGACAGTAAGTCATGTAGAACATGTAGAGTATTATTATTATATGAAGTTTTAAGCTATAAAGCGCAATTACGTTATTATCAGTACATGCGTACGTGTCACTGCAAATGCGCTAGCCTAGTAGGCTACACTAGCTGGATCGGTTTAGGAAATGTGCATGGAACATGGCCAATGTTTGATTCGTGTGTAATTTTTATCGGCGTTTAATGATTAGATTCCGACGTTAAATAGAAAACCTGATCCTCATAATCCGTTGTCTTTTGTAGGCCTACGAATGTCAGGAGATGGATGAATGACGAATAATATAGCCTGAACCAGCTACAGAAGTGTTTGACTTGTAGCCTAATTGGAAATGTAATGGAACATCCGAACATTGATAAAAGCGCCACTCGGCGATCCAGAGTCGCTCGATCCCGACCAAAGCCAGTGCTATAGTTGTCAGTTGTTGGGGATTGCGGGTTCAACCTCTCGCCTCGCTCTTCTTCTGACGCCTAGTTAAGTATAAGCTAAAGGAAATTGGGGTCAGGAAACTAAAATATATCATGGGTCGTCAGTTGTTTAGTGTGCAACATATTAACAGCATTAGACTTTGATCTGCTTTCGTGTATAATAGGCCTAATCTGTAAAATTTTCGACCCCTCCAACACTTTTTGACAACTGAAAAGCCTGCTTAGCCCCGTCTCACATGAAGTTTATATGGGTCTGTCGATCCAAAAGCGTTAAGTCGACGCAAATATTGACTGTTTTGGTGCGTCTGTTGTAGCCTTGAGTGTGACTATATAACTATAGCTACATTTCGAAATTATGGAGATTCAAACCACGCGGTGCAAATGAAAAATAGGCCTAGAGGTCTTTCTATTTACAATGTCCACTGCTTTTTAAGTTTTAGAGTTTTCAGTTCATTTTCATTTTAAAATCTTTTCTTTCTTGCAAATTGGGTTAACTATAGATAGCATGATAGGCCTAGAGCCCTAGACAGAATGGACAGATGACATATCGGAGTGGTGTGGAGCAGATTTGCATAAACTGGGTCATGCGGCTCAGAACAGAGTCGAATAGAGAAACATTGTGAAGAAGGCATCGGACACCTAAGGTCACTGAGCCCATAGTTATTGATGATGATAGATAGATAGCATAATAACAGTGTAGTGTACGTGTTTGTACAGTGTGTGGGTGGATAGTGTTGTGAATAAGATAAACAGGCAGACAAGCAGACGGACAGACAGAAATAAAGAGACAGATACAAATAGATATGGACAGGCAGAATCTGCATGACGTGACTTGTGCGGCACGTGCCGACATGATTGGCAGTCGCCAAATTTGTATATATTATGTGTGTGCTTATATATGGAAATGATAAATAATTATATATTAACTTATATAGGGCCTATATATATATATATATATATATATATATATATATATCATCTGTAGATTAAGTGCTTAGTTTAAGGCTAAGACTTGCCTTAGGAATAGTATACCGAGTCCTTGCATATAATATTGGCGTCTTCTTTAGTCTCTAGGCATAGCCTAGACATCCGTAGGCTATAGCCTAGGCCTACTCTACGAAATGGCTGTTGTAATTATTTCCCATAGTCAGCACACATACACGTTGCCCCTATGCTTAGGGAACCTGACTATGGGCTTCGATCGCTGGGATCTAAGAAGACGTCTGCAGTCTGCACGCATTTCCTCAGGAAAACTGTGTAGGCCTACATTAAGTTATCCTGTTAGGCCTACACATGTATAGACATGCATCTGCATATGTTCATATATTCTCATATAGGCAACATTCATATAATGTGCTTGTATGTGCAATCGGTTAGTGCTATAGGTCGTTTGCATTCACTGTCGTTAGCCACGTGCATAAGGAAATCGATTAACTGCCCAGGTGCCGAGGTATAGGCTATAGAGAAATATACACGCAGTCTGATTGATTACTATAGCTTATCTTCTGATGGCTCCTTCGTATCAGAAGAGTGAGAAGACGATAGATGCCTGAGAATAATAGCGGAAGGGCTCTATTGTAGTAAATAATTAGTCATAGTAGGCATATAGATCTGCGCTGAATCGTAATTAGACTGTGTACATGGTGATTACAAGTAAACATAACACGAAAATGTAGTCTGCATGCGCAGTCCGAGTATGTTATAGGTTAAAGACGTCGTCGATGTAAAGTTGTAAGCGACTTTGAATTCGTTGCTTGTGTCTATAACCTAACAATTTTGTTACTACAGGCCTACATATAGTAGCCATAGGATGGAATAAATTCTATTCCTCAAAACTCTTTCCACTGACAGATTGAACCTGAATTTTAAGAGTAATCGACGAAGCAATGGATACAACAAGAGGACGATCAAACAGGTTGGTGTTACGCTTTATAGTCGCCGCTGTATCATGTATGTGGGCTATAATTATAGGCCTATAATTATGGTCTTCTGATGACTGTATTATCTTGTTATTATATGTGCACATTTATATAGCGCCGTTCCCAGAGAGAATCGTCACAGGCGTAGTGGTCGAAACGTAACTGAATATAGGCCTACACACAGTGGCGTAACGTAGGGTTTCAGCGCTCACGGGCAAGAGTTGATGACTGCGCCTCTTTTAAATTTTCTTGTTGACTTTTAAAGTTTTAATCCTCCTTGTCGTAGTACTACTGTGTTTTGTACCACTGAAAGCTAATTTTGCGCCCCCTTGTGCTGCTCCCGGGAGCGGTTGGCAGTTGCCCCTCTGTCCCCCTTTCGCTACGCCAATGCCTACACATTTTTCTGGTTTTCAATGAATTGATTGGGTGAAATCCTTCACCATCGCTGCCCGTTGAACGGGTGCCATGTAGGACTACGTATGAGTTATCATGTTTATATGATTTAGAGGCCTATATAATGTGCATGTATAAATTTGTATTTGATTCACACACGTACATACGTACTGATATACATAAATATACACACATACATACATCCATCCATACATACATACATACATACATACATACATACATGCATACATACATACATAGCCTGCATACATACATACATACGTACACATACATACATACATACATATATCAATCAATCAATCAATCAAAATGTTTATTTTGCAACCAACTAAACAAAAATCATCAGGTTTACATTTAAATTTCAACATGGCTACAAAAAAGGAGGCCCTAAAGGGATAAAGAATCCCGCTAAGTAGGGACACCAATTACAGATTACATTAGAAAATTAATGGTGGCCTTTAAAGAAAGAATAACATTAAAAACATACTTGCAGTGACCAAGTATAAGCAAAAAAACAGATATACATATATACATCCGTATATACGTACATACGTACGTGCTCATTTAAGTACGTACGTGATATATAAGTGTGCATGCATTGATGCATAAACATTGTACGTACGTACGTACGTATAGCTACGTAAATACATGACAAATTTAGAAGGCACTTAGCATCTTTGAGAACCTCTTAACTGCACTACATACTTGCCAAACAGTGAATGCATGATGCATATTTAGAACTTGGCGGTGGGTATGGACACTGATTATTTCTAAAACGTAAATTTAAATAAACTTAGCGCTTGAAATGTAATTCTATGAGGACCCACATAGGTTAAGCAGTATGGGAATTGTAAAAAAAATAACTGGGGGTTGGACGTCGATTTATGTGCAGTTTGGGTGTGAAATGTAGACTTTACTATGGGACCTTAAGAAAGACTAGGGGGATTGAACCCCCACGCTCCCGGCAATTCATTCATTTGTTCGTTCATTGGATCATCCAATCACTCATTCGTTCGTTCGTTCATTCCTTATGTCTAAGGTTGTTCAATCACAGCATTTATATAGCGCCCAATAAGGATATCAGTAGTTTTCAAGTTCCATATATCGAATCAGACAGAGCTCATAATTGTATCCTGCTATCTTACTTTTATACATGAACTATCATCAATCGATGGCGCTGCAAATAAGAAAAAGCTTAAATGCATGCCTTGCAATTACAATGAACCTAAACGGAAGTGTAATTATATTATGTAAATTCAAAATTTCTAGAGAGCTACTCTAAAGCAAAGGGCAGGGTACCAGCTAGCTTATAGTCACGAACGGGAATAGCCTAGCTATGTAAGCCTCTGCAAAGGCCCACATATAACTTATATGTGGGCCTTCGCATACGCTTACATAGCATTTCTAAAGCTTATATGCCATAATTTTATAAGCTTTAGAAATGCTACAGACTACAGTAGTCTAGAACGAAACGATTCGCTCTTCCGTCCTTCAACGTATCGATTGCAAAACGGACAAAACTTATCGAACTGTTTGCTTGACACATAGCCGATTTACAGGGTTGCGTTACTTGTGTATATATACATATAGGCCTCCCCGATACACACAAGCAGAACATATATATATACATACATACATACATATATATATATATATATATATATATATATATATGCCACTATAAGAGTTTTTCGTATAAGACTTTGTAGCATTAGGCCTATATATGAGACGTGTGATAATAATATATATATATATATATATATATATATATATATACATAATGACACTCTTCCTGTATGCAGATAAGAAAGATATGTTGTGGGGCATTCACTTGACAACGTCATGTATTGGCGTGATGCAGCATAGACGCCGAATAAGTGGCTTAGCTATGCACGAATTACTTCAGGTATACCGTATAGGCCTACCGATCACTATATTGTGGCTGCACTTACTACAAAGCAATCAAGACAACAAACCAATTGAAGGTCTACGTCTGAAGCCTACACTTAATTCCTCTGCAATTCGCAACGATCGCTGACCAATAATATTGCAACTGATAGTCAAATGAGTTGAAATGACAGAGTATAGGCCTATAAGGGCTATTGTATATAGTGACAGCAGAATTAAAACTGGAATAGGCTAAGAAAGACTTTCTTTCTTATTCCAGTTTTAATTCTGCTGTCACTACAATAGCCCTTATTCAAATATGACGATTTACACATATTATAATACTATTATTTAGATTATATTGGACTATTGACCTATCAGAGACATATATGACAGAACAATGGTGAGGCCGATTTGAAGTTACGAGCCTACCTTATCTGGTCTTAGCTTAGGGCCTTAGGCCTACCTTAATTTACCTCAACTTACGGTACCATAAGTTACTTTACCTTACTTTAACTTTTCTTATACCTTACCTTACTTAGGCCTATGCATAGGCCTACCTGCAGAGTCTCGTACGTTATAGCTCCATGGTTAACTTTAACCCCAGCTTAACCAAGTTAACCCCATGGTTAACGGGTGGCTCGGTCGCAATATAAACGTGGAGTACAATACAATACAATACAACACAACACAATACAACTGGGGCGCGGTGGTATAGGGGTATGTTCGGTACTGCCTTGCAGCTGGAGGGTTGCGGGTTCGAATCCACCTCAAGCCGCCGCATAGGGACCCTGGGCAAGTCCTTCACTCGCAATTGCTCATGCGCTTCGGCGTGAAACTCCGATTCAGCGTCCGCGCAGTAGTCGGGAGCGCCTCTGAATGGGCAATCTGGTAGGGGCGCTATAACAAGTGTTCAAATACAATACAAAATACAATACAATGGTTAACCGTACATCGTTACAACTCCGTTGAAACCCTGATTACACACCATTGCTGTTTATGACCATATCAGTCTCCATTCTTAGCGCCACTCCTTCCTCGCTCCGATTAGCGCCTAATGACAGCTGCTATTTACGTTTGCTCCCAGGAGGAACACCGCACCGAGTCAGAGGAGGAAGAGAACATCGTTCAGTGGCTGGACCAAAGAAGATGAACTGATCTTATTTGGTCATCAACATGGTCACCGACACGGTCCAACGAATTACGATTATGACTTTCGTAAGTAGAACAATAGGTTGAAGCCTATAGTTATCAACTTATATTACTTATAATATTATGCTATAATTATAGGTTCGTTGTACCGTACGCTACAGAGCATAGGCCTAAGTCTGACAGACACAGACACAGACACACACACACACACACACACACACACACACACACACACACACACACACACACACACACACACATATATATATATATATAAATATATATATATACTGTAGCGTAAAGCCACCTTATACTATCGAGGCAGTCTGATAAACTAAAGATGTATTGAACTCTTTTCCCAAAAACGTTGGTTATGAATGACTCTGCTCAACTGGAAATATATTTTTAGCAATCGAGAAATGGTCCGAGAAACGCATTGCAGCTGAAAAGAAACAAAATGGCAAGCAATTAATTTATCCAATCGTATTATATTGTATTGTATTTAAACATTTATAAAGCGCCGCTACGTTAGGATGAACCGTTTAGAGGTTCTCCCAGTGCGCAAGGTCATTAGAGAAGAACATTAGAGAAGAAGTAGGTTTTGAGAATGCAAAGGAGGAAGAGCAGCTAGAATTTGAGAGCGAGTATACATGGAGACAACCCATTCCAAAGAGAGGGACCAATAAAAATTATTGAGATAAAGGACCGGGACTGAGCCATAGCTGTTCTATTAGGACAGACAAACAGACAGACAGACAGACAGACAGACAGAGAATAATTATGATATAGTATTTTGTCACTGCACGTTGATTACCATATGGTCCAAATAGGGCGTTGACAGGAATGTCAAGGGAACTGCTATATTTGGACTATATGGTAATCAACTGATTGTTATTCGTTTTAAGATATCCCTTCATTATAAAGCACAGATGTTTCTTATAACGGGCAAATTATGTACGTATAGCTATAGGCCTAGTACCGTAGTACGTCGATAGGCTGTAGCCTGTAGACCTTGTGAACGCTTATAGTCTTAGATGAGATTTGTGATATTGTCGACGGACACGACTGCTCTGCTCAGTCTGGTGCATTTGGACCGACTCTCATTATCACGTCAGCAAACCCCTCTCTGTCTGTCTCTGTCTGTCTCTCTGTCTGTCTCTGTCTGTCTGTCTCTGTCTGTCTGTCTCTGTCTGTCTGTCTCTGTCTGTCTCTCTGTCTGTCTCTGTCTCTGTCTCTCTCTATCTCTCTCCGTCTGCCGCTACCTCTGTCTCTTATCTGTCTGTCTGCCTGTCTGTCTGTCTATCTACTATCTCCCTCTGTCTGTTCTGGTCTGTTCTGCATGGTCTGGTCTGTTGTTCCTTTCTTCTGTTCTCATAATGTGCAAGGCTTTGACCGAAGTTTTTATTGCTAAGAAATTACTAAATTTGTTAATCATTAATTAATTTTACGGACAGAACTTATTATTCCGTGATTGTTTGTTAGAAAATGCGTCATCCTTCAATTATACGAAGCCTTCGTCAAGATGGAAGCACACAACTCAGCCTTTGAAGGATCCAGAGAAGCCTAACCCGCTCTTAACCCTCTGTAGTCTTATAAATCACTGCGAATCAATACCAGACTTCGAACAGTTCAAAGGTCACAGCCTCATCGCTGCTCTCATGAGTCGCCCCACCAGATCAGATCCAACACAGCTGGGTACGTAGGCCTACATCCAAGGTTAGAGTTCACGACACGGACAAACACACGGACAGACGCACAGATAGGCATCCCTGTACTTAAGAGGCACTGCATAATGTATGTATTGAGTGCTATATACTTACTTGCTTAGTTAAATAGTTATTTACTTTCTTACTTACTTAGTTACTTACACATACATAGCCAAACGGAGACATGATTCAAGCAATAGACAGTTAGACACAGAGAGTGAAGGTGTATACAGGGTTAGCAACATAGAGGAAAAGCGAGAGAAGAGTTTGAAGGGACGAAATGACAATGAAACAGACCGGCAAAAGGATGTAGAAGCACACAGGAAGATGAGTTAAAAGACGGAAGGACGGATGGAGGGATAGATGGATGGATGGACGGAAGGACGGAACGGACGGACGGACGGACAAACAATGCACATTGAGCAAGGTATACCTTGATGTTTAACTGAGAAGCGAACTGATGGATGATCAGGTGGATGACGACAGACAGCCAGGAAGCGAGGTAGGTAGACAGGCAGGCAGACAAGCAGGTAGGCAGACAGAGGATTCTATTTATGTAGCGCCTTAGTGGTCTCAAGGGTTACCATTTCTTGTGATATCTTCAGGAACCGTGAGGAAGGAGGGAGATGAAGCGAAGACCGGGGAGACAGCGCATCATGTGGCAGACTCATCTACGGCAGACGATGAATCCATTACTCAGACTGATCACAAGGCATCATCCTCGAGGCTGCGGAGGCAGATGTCGTCAGCTGATCCGGAAGAGACGACCCCGAGGGACTCAGCTCATCCTCGAACCAGTTCTTCTGAATCGCTTCGCTACGAACACTCGTCTGAATCGCTTGGAGGAACTCCTTCACCTTACGAAAACGAGAATTCAGATTCACTTCTAGGTTTCTCAACTTCCAGCTCAACGATGTCCCACGAGTCAGGATCCACGTTCACGTCGAAGCAACAGAAACTCCCACTTCCGGTTCGTTTCTACTACACCCGCCTGAACGCAGCGGTTCAGGGAAGACTGGACCAACTGAACCAGAACGGTGCCATCGCGTCTTTGGTCTGGAAAAGCCCCGTTCACCCACCTCTCCCACTTCTGGTATCACCAACCAATTCCCACCAACATAGCACCGGATTAGTCCAGTCCTCTCCTCGCTGCTTCCATCTCAGCTCCACTGGGGTCACTTCTTACCCCCAGCCCTGCCTCGCGTCCATGGCAAGAGCTCTCAACGGTTACCAGACAACCGACGCGCTGTCTTCAGGCGCTCTTAGTAAACCGATGACAAAGCAGAGCGTCCTTGCAGCCCTGGCTCGAGTTCGATTCCAGACCGAAGGCCCCAACGCATCTGCAATTCTTCTCCCTCCAGCCCTTCCACTCAATCGACAAGCGACAAGGAAACTGTGTGAGGAACAAGAACGGGAAGCCAGTGCAGAGCTCGAAGCCCGCGGCCAAACATGCGTCATGCACGAGTCCTCCTCGGTTAACGTAGACGCTGTGTCCAAAGCGCAGCTGTTCCACATCGGTGACCTGCTGCAGGCGATGGACAGCAACCGGAAGAGAGAGACTTCGGTGGTGTCTCACTACCTCGGTTCAGCCAACGTCAGCCTCTAGTCTAACGAACCTTAGGCTGAAGCGCACGTGCGACTCAATCGCGGTCGCAGTCCCATCGATCACTCTTATGCTAGGGCTACAAGAGGGGTGGGTTGACTGGGTTCAAGGGGAAGATTCGTTAACTATAATAGGATATGGAAGACCCTTGAGTCGTATATATGCTATCAGTGGCGTAAATCAAGGGGGGAGAGGAGGGGGACTGCCCCAAGTTTTGACTGAGGCCCTTCTGTCCCATCCAAAAAATGCAAAACTCCAGCCCCGAAAAATGTGTCCCCCAAAAGTTATGTACAGATTTTGTATGCTATTCCGAGCCTTGGCTGCACGGGTATTTGGGCTTGGGGAGTTGGGGGAGGTGTCTGTTGAACCCTCCCTATCCGGAACGACTCTTAGGCTTGTGCTTCGTGTAGGCCTACCTCTGAGTCGTTGAGAGGCGCTTTTATAAATGTTCTATTACAAGTACGATTACGATTGCAATTACAATTACAATTGCCTCAATCAGAAGTTACTTTCTGTAGTAGATTTCATGTGTCAGATTTTGCCAGATGGCAACATCTTCCTCACGGTTTTCCACTTGGGATGTGATGTCGAGACTTTCCAAATCCAGAAGACAACGTAGATTCAGAAGTGCCTCTTCTAATAAAACGGTCAACAACATTAACACGTGCTTCGGAAAAAGAATTCTGGTTTGCGCGTATATAATGTTGGTTTAACATAGATCCATAGACCAGTGCTTCCCAAACTGTTCAATGTCACGGACCGGCATGCAGGAATTTTCCCACTGTAAGAGGACCGGTGCCCAATTTACTAACTACAAGGGTATATCTCTTTTTCACATAAATTCCTCAAATATGCATTAAAATTGATTTAAATGCACGTTTGGCCAATTCTATGACTCTATTGCAATTTATATGCTAGTCTAATAAGTGTTTTTGTTATGACCTATAATTATTATGAAATTATTAATTTATATGAAAAATATGGAGGAACCATTTTTTAATTCCGAGACAATTTGACCAGTTTCTTGACTCACTTTGCGGACCAGCAACAGAGGGCTCGCGGACCGGCACCGGGCCGCGGACCACCACTTTGGGAAGCACTGCCATAGACCATAATATTGGCCGATTAGTTTCCAGTTAAGTCGATAGAGTACCTTATGATAAGCTACAAGGCGTCAGCCAATGAGTGCTTGCAATAGTATTGTAGGAGGAGGAAGAGTGGGAAGAAGAGAAGGAGGAGGTGGAGGAAGAGGAGAGGAGGAGGAGGAAAAGGAGGAGAAGGAGGAGAGGAGGAGGAGAAGGAGGAGGAGGAGGAGGAGTAGGAGGAACAAGACCAAGAAGGTGATGATGAATACGAAGTTCAAGAAGAAGAGCCGTCCGTTAAGCTAGCCCTGAGGCAGCCACCAGTATAATGTGTTAACGACTTCATTTTTCATGGCCTGGACATACATTATATGAGTGCGAGTTGTCATCCCTTGCCTCTCCCCAGTGTGATTCTCGTTAACGATAACGATAACGAAAATGTTCGTTAACGAAAATAAAATGAGTTCGTTAACGATAACTATAATTATAACTAAAAAATATCATTAACTATAACTATAACTATAACGATAATAACAATAACGAAAATTCATCTTTATTTTCGTTAATACAAAAAATAAATATGGGATGGGCAATGTGGATGATTCGAGTCATTCGACATAAATCAGAACGAAAAATGCGATATTTTTATTATACAATTTGTCAGTTACTTTGGAAACTCGTGTATTCATGAAGGTGAATGCACCCATGCTTCAAAGGCTTTCAAAGCTCTGAGCAAATTGTGAAACAGCGTGTTTATACACACAATTTTATTTATAGCCTTAATTATAGTAACTATAGGTAGTAACTAAAATTAACTAAAATAAAAATCCATTAACTATAACTATAACTAAAAAATAATGCTAACTATAACTGTAACTATAACTAAAATAAAATCTGTAAGGAGAATCACACTGCCTCTCCCTGTTCATCTCGTCTGCCCACCGTGACTGTTTGGTCAGTGTACTCATTAGGCCATAGCTGATATTGACTAGAGTGCGCAGGTGTAGAAACCTCGAAACTGAACCCTGGCGGGGATTTGAACCCACGACCTCTGGAATGTGGCGCACACACAGCCGCCTACAAGTAAAACCGCAGGGTCAATTAATATTCTCCGCTTGGTGGAGCCAGCCGACGTTCGCGCGGACGTCGAGTTGTTGACCTGACGAGACTGTTGTACGTGAACTGTTGGGGGTGGGGGGGACTATGGACCCCCGCTGAGGTCAGAGGTTAAAGGTGGCGTGATCAGTGATCAGTGTTTCCTGTGAGGTCGAATACTGGACGAATGAGTTGTCGGACAACAACGACAGCGGAGCAGGTGATGACGATGATGACGACGATGATGAAGGCGGTGACTCATCTGACCCAGACGAACTCTGTTTTATGTGTGTAGCTTCAGCAAGTTCGGCTAAATGGTTCCAGAAACAAAATGCGATGCAACTCAGTGTAATAATATATGCGCTGTTATACGATGCACTATGAAATAAGGTCAGTAGGAGAGGAGAGACGAGGAATATCGCGAGGAGGAGCAGAGAGGAGAAGGCGAGGAGAGTGAGGAGATACAGCAGAAGGAAGAGAAGAAATACAGAAATGAGACGGAGAAGGAGGAGAGGGGAGACGCGGAACAAGTAACGAGGAAGAAGGAGAAGGAGGAGGAGAAGGAGAACAAAAACAAGAACAAGAAACGGGAAAAGATACAAGAGGAGAAGGAGAAGGGGAGAAATGAGACAGTGGAAGAGACAGAAGGAAGTTAGGTTAGTATATTCTTTATTATACCAATTGCATATCCGCACTTTGGTTAACATACATTTGTACAGAGTATAACATTCGTACTATAAATCATTTCATCTGCATGCGTGTGAGAGTGTCCGCTTGTGGAATAAAACGGCCATGTAGTCTCGGGCGCATGGCGTAGGGAAGGGCCTCTTTGGGAGGGGTGTAACCTTGTAGGCTTGTAGCACATGGAGTACATGCCCTGGGTTACCCAAGACCGCAGAGAAGAAGCGTGAGTCAGCAACGTGGCACAGATGTTCAAATATTGGGCAAACGGATCAGACGCCTCATCCCCCGACTGCAGACGGTTGAGAACAGAGGTGAGAGGAGACGCGGTAGAAGGAAGAGGAGACAGGAGAGGACAGGGAAGCGATGGAGGAGGAGAAGAGAGGGATTGAGGAAATTGGAGAAGGAATAGGCTTAGGAAAATCAAGCGCTTGCTGGGAAGAAGGAGAAAATGGAAGAGGGGAAGGAGGAGGGGAGGAGGAAGAAGAGGAGCAGGAGAAGGTGGAGCAGGAGGAGAAGGAGGAGAGGGAAAGACGAATTACAAATGTCCAAAATAATACATACAATTGAGCAGAGACGGGAAAGGCGACTAGGAAGAATAAGAGTTGCTTGAGATTTAGAAGGAGATTGGAAGAGGTAAGTTTTCAGTTTAGAGCGAAAGAGTATCGCTAAGAGAGTTGCAAAACAGGCCCGCGGACAGAAATTCCGGGCCCATTGGGCCTAGGCAGAGCAGTCACGGCCCACTCACGGGCCTCCAAACTATCTTTTGGCTGTATGAGAAAATAAAAAAATAAAAAAATTGATAAGTAAGGTAATATACATACAGATGCTTGAAGTTTAAGTGTAATATACAGATGCTTGAAGTTAAATGTCAGTAACATCATATTTAAAAAGCAGAAATCATGACCTTTGTATAACTGATTATAATATTTTTCATAGGTTCATTGCGGGTCCAGCTCCTAAAAGACGCCTGGCCCCTGGGCATTAGCTCCCTGCCCCTCCCTCTGCGGGCCTGGTTGCGAAGATGAGAAAGTAGAGAGTTCCAGATGTGAATGAACGCCGGCCAAATACAGGACGTATACCAGAGACAACGTACTTTCCAGCAGATGTTGGACGAAGAGAGGATAAGCCCTTAAACAGGGTGTAA